>AYEL01048402.1:0-42345 GCA_000484575.1 Olivierus martensii
ATCATTTTTATTTTTTCCAATTTTAAAATCCTACTGCGACTTAAATTCGAAGTAATACGGTATGTGAAAACAATACATAAATTGTAAATTAGCGCTAATTAAGTTTCAGAGTTCCAGCTAACGAACGCCGACGTCTACGTTAAATAGATTTAACTGTTCCGCGTTAAAATCGAGGTTATTTGGGATTAATTGTTTGGGCTTTAGAGATATTTTTTCAGGGTGAGTTGGGGCCCCAAGAAGCTCGGGGCCCCCCCGCACCGCGGGGTCTGCTGACCATCAGCTACGCCACTGGGCGTAATAAAACTAACCTAACGAGTAGTAGCACTGATATAGTTCCCACGGCAGTGGAAGCGGGAGCGGGGTGACCGGTGATATTTTACAAAAGTTTCAAAAGTAGAAAAAGTCAATATATTACCAATAAACAAATAAAAATATAAAATTCACACAAATTTCAAATAATCTATATGAACAAAACTGATTATATAAACAGAAAACAAAAATAACTTCTTATAATTTAAATATTTACTTTCCTACCTTTTTCTTTAGCAAACTGGTTAATAATATCACTTGTATTTAAAGAATTAAATAAATCATTCTTTATCAACAAAATACTTAAATCATTTAATTTGCCCTATCCCAAAGAAGAGCATAAATATTTTTTTATTCTTTTAAGTGCTGAAAAAGAGCTTTCACCACTGCAATTTGTAGGAGCAATACTTTAAAAAATGCGCATTGCATGTTAAGAAAGTAAACTCAATTTTTTAAACAATTATTGTCCTCAAACTAAGTTCCGTAGTAGATATATTCTCTTTACATTCATATAAATAAACGTGTTTAAAATGAAGGCATTCTTCGATGAAATTATTTTCTAGATCGTCAGCATATATTTTACATAAATCTGCAGCATTTTTCCTAATTGTGTCTTCATTTAAATTTTTTAAATTGACCAGAAAGCCAAATTTTGAGTAAATGTCATCGTCGGCACACTTTCTCTTTTGTACTTCTGATAGAAGTTTATCAATAATAACAGTATGTATTTATGCGGAATTCGGTATTGGCATCAAAATCAATATTCGCCCATGTATTTTCGTCGTGCTGTATTTTCTCGCTGGACCCATTATTTGCACTAATCAAGGGCCACCTGTATTAATTATTTCCCATTTTATGTATAGGCAGATACAAGATCCATAACCAGTAATCGAATAATTATACAATTCAAATAACCGATATTCGTTAAAACCAAAATAACAACCCTAGTTGAAAACTATTCAATGTTTACTTTGCCTCCCCGACGATGTGTCAATTTGTTGCACATTTGGATATCAGGGACATAGCTTATAAGGGATAAAAAAGTATAGGTCCCATTGATTCTTTTATAACTGGCTTCGACTGTATTTATTTTCTTTAAGTTAATACTAATTTTTAATTTTATTTAAAAGAAATTTACTTTTTTGATGAGTTATTTGCATTCTACAGAATTGCAGCATCTGCCATTTTCTTAACTAATAATTCTTTACTTTTTGTCTGACACACTCCCTTATGTTTTCTTCCATAATAATATTTAATAGATTGAGAAGGAAATTTAACAAAAACATCACACAATTGAACTTAGTGGGGTTTGGGAAAAACACCATACCCACCTCCATTTGCTTTCTAAGCTTTTGGTCTATTTTTGTATCGAAAATTTGTTTTAATGCACACAATAAAAATTCAGTATTTGAAAGTTCAAATAGTACTTAAAGCAAGGAATAACTGGAGTTTAATCTCGTGTAACGTTTTCGGACCCAATTATGGTCTCTCTTCAGTACATGCTTCTTCCTGAATATTACCTTAAATACCGAATATTATTATCATAAAACAGAAATTTAGATAGAGTTCGGTTATACATCGTTCTATCAATTTAGAACATTAGAACATTGAGTTCAAAATTAATTAAACTTAACATATATATAAATATTAATACATAAGCAATAAATAACAGACTATAGTAAAATGTTTACATAAATACATAAAGAGAATAAATATATAAAAATATAAAAAATATAAGATAAAGTTTTCGTTAATATCTTCCCTCATATAGGGGTTAACCTACATACACAATATAGAATTATTCTCATATAATCTTTAATCTTGCAATATACGTCCTGAGGGCGTAGCCAAAATAAAACAGAATAGCCTTCACAAGTTATTTATAGCATTCCACGTCCACGATATAGGCAGATCTATTGGACTGTTGTCATTAATAACTCTATTACGCTCTATCTGCTTCACCAATTCAATAGCTTCAAACGTAGTCAGGCCTCTGCCATCATACACCGTCTTAATGACACTCGCATTTTGCCAATCTATGATAACATCTTGTTCATAAAATTTGGTCGCTAAGGCCGTCGTCATTCTCCCTGCGGCAATATCTGGTTTATGTTCTTTGAGTCGCTTCGATATGTTTCTACTAGTGCTACCTATATAACATTGCTCACAGTTCTCATTATTATTGAATAAAGGGATTGAATATATACCTGCTTTTCTGTCATTGGGGATACGATCTTTCGCGTTCCTGAGGCTATTAAAGAGCGTACATCCTCTCTTCCACGCTATCTTACAATCAGAATGTCTCAAAAAACTTGAGACATTCTGATTGTAAGATAGCGTGGAAGAGAGGATGTACGCTCTTTAATAGCCTCAGGAACGCGAAAGATCGTATCCCCAATGACAGAAAAGCAGGTATATATTCAATCCCTTTATTCAATAATAATGAGAACTGTGAGCAATGTTATATAGGTAGCACTAGTAGAAACATATCGAAGCGACTCAAAGAACATAAACCAGATATTGCCGCAGGGAGAATGACGACGGCCTTAGCGACCAAATTTTATGAACAAGATGTTATCATAGATTGGCAAAATGCGAGTGTCATTAAGACGGTGTATGATGGCAGAGGCCTGACTACGTTTGAAGCTATTGAATTGGTGAAGCAGATAGAGCGTAATAGAGTTATTAATGACAACAGTCCAATAGATCTGCCTATATCGTGGACGTGGAATGCTATAAATAACTTGTGAAGGCTATTCTGTTTTATTTTGGCTACGCCCTCAGGACGTATATTGCAAGATTAAAGATTATATGAGAATAATTCTATATTGTGTATGTAGGTTAACCCCTATATGAGGTTAACATGAAGACAAGGATGACACCTCTGTTTTTCTTTATATCATGGAAGATATTAACAAAAACTTTATCTTATATTTTTATATATTTATTCTCTATGTATTTATGTAACATTTTACTATAGTCTGTTATTTATTACTTATGTATTTATATATATGTTAAGTTTAATTAATTTTGAACTCAATGTTCTAATGTTCTAAATTGATAGAACGATGTATAACTGAACTCTATTTAAATTTCTATTCTATGATAATATTCGGTATTTAAGGCTGTGTCAGGAAGAAGCATGTACTGAAGAGGGACCATAATTGGGTCTGAAAACGTTATACGAGATTAAACTCCAGTTATTCCTTGCTTTAAAGTGCTGTTTGAACTTTCATATTAAATTAAAGCAAGTGGTTTTTTCTATAATTGGTAATTCAGTATTTGTTATTTACATAGTAATTAGCCATTATTAACTATATTTTTGCATTTATTTTAATTTATAAACCATTTATTGCTGATTTTTTGACTAGTTAAATATATATAAAAATTGCAATACATATATGTCTATTGATATTTAAACAGGATTTGCGTACAGAAGGTTCAAGTGAATCTCTCTTAAGTCCTGCTCATTCAGCTGAAAACATTCTTAACAACCATTTAGATTCTACATCTGCAAATGATTTAAACAAAAGGAAAATCAGTTCTTCACAAAATAAAATTCCTACAAGTGAAACAGATTTTAATAGAAACAATAGTATAGATTCCTGTAATGAAGCTTTCCTATTATTTGAAGAAAGTCCAGAAAGTAGAAGTCCTGCTAGTGATTCTCATAGTGGAACGCCACTTGGAAGTCCTACAAAACAAGTATCACATTCTGAAAATTATTCATCTCATGTTCCTCACTCTCTTCCACAAGATGTCAAATCTGTACATCCTTCAGGAGCAGATCTAATAAAATTAGATAGTCCTGGAGCAACTTTACCAATGTTCACTCCAGTAAGAATTTTATATTTTATAATAATTCTTATAATACAGAAATATATTAAGATTTTTATTTAAATTTTATAGAATGCTATCAGTTCTGTTGATAATAGATATTCAAGTAATTCTATTAGTATTGTCAAAAAAGCAGAAAGTTGGAATTCATCTACACAAAACTTCCTTGCAAATGCATTAGATGATACAGAACTGCCAACATCTCTTCCTTCAAGTATTAAATCTACATCCCGTTTGTTGAAACCATTATCAGCAACATCTTCGGGAGCAGATTTAAGACGTTTAGGTATTAGTGATTTCCAAACATTAGAACCAATAACAGTTCCTTATCTGAGTCCACTTGTATTAAGGAAAGAAATGGAAAATATTTTGGAACATGAAGGTGATAACTGCCTTACAAAATCAGAATTTGTGGATCAGCATCCAATTATATATTGGAACTTGGTAAATTCATAATAATTTTTATATATATAAATATATATTTTTATTTATTTTACAGATGTTTTTTAATAAATATAAATATTACAATATATAGAGTACCCAACATAAATAGGAATGTAAGAATCAACTTGTATATAAGTTAAAATTTATCTATGCTTATTCTTTAAATAGAACAGAATCAAAGTATGGTAGCTCCCCAAGCTTTGCAAATATATAAATTTTAATTTTTGCTAGATATCAATAAAATATAAAGCTGTAAGTGATACTTTTTCATTTAATCATATCACTTATTGACTCACATATATATATTTGTGTTGGGCTTACAAAATTAAAGTTAATATATTAACTATATAAGAGATCTGTTTTATACTTAATTCATAATAGTAACTTGTTTAAAAAGTTAATTTATGGTATAATCTGATTTTTAAATTACTTTAAGCAAAAAATTTTCATATCAAAATATTTAAAACTGATATATTGACTATGTGCAATATTTAACATAGGTATAAACTAAGCATGTGCCTTCAAACTATGAATTATGAATTCAATAATATTTATTTTTTACATATAAAAGATATTAAAAAAGTTAGTATAATATATAAGTTTAGTATAGTATATATTTTATTACAGTCTCAACTGGTTTTTAAAAAATTGTTATACAGAATGTTTATAATACTGTATTGGTCAGAGGGAGAGGAGAAGACAAAAATATATTCTGTAAAGCATTCTGGTTTAGATAAAATTGTATTTACATATTCATCTCCATTTTTGAGAAGTGTGATTGACATATGGATAGCCAGTATTTCACAAGTATATAGAACAATAGAGAATATAAGATAGTATCAAAATTGAATAAAAATAAAAAACAAAATCATATTATCATAAACACTTTTTTTAATAACAATTTATTAATTTTTAAAGAACAGTAACGAACAATTGAAAATATCTGTTTATTGGCTGTTCACCTGTCAGTCACACAATAATGAAATGATTGAGAATGAAACTTTAAATATGTTTTTCTCAAAGTCAAGTGATTAAATAAAATACAGATGTAGCCTATCACATTATAAGACTCCACTTACAAAAGCAAGTGTAATTTATACTATAATTTCAATTTATGATCACTTACCCTACTTTTTATGAAAACATTTAACAAACAGTTTCAAAATAAAATAATGTATATCTTACTATAGTCTGTTTCACTTTGAGAGGCAGTGATGTCACGAGTGAAGTGGTTATAGTTCGTCTGCAAGAAGAAATATTGATCAGAATACTTTCATGTATAAAGTTTCAAAATCTCACTTCAATCATAATCCATATTTTTATCCTTGGTGTAATAAAAAATCTTAGGGTAGGAAAAGATGAAATTAAAAAAATAAAAAATTTTGTAATTGAGAATATTCATATTCAAGATTATTCTAAAAATAAGATGGCATCTTGTTCTTATGTAAAGAATAATGTGAGAGGAAAGATTCTTCATAGTCAAGTGAAGCAGATTATACTTAACATTTACTGAAGATTGGTAGAACCTGAGTAGAACTGAATCCAGATAAATCTACAATTTATATTGTAGATTTGGTGGAGGAATTAACCGGCTTCTCGATAAGGACTGTTTACAGAATCAGGAAGGAAATGAAGGCACAGTATTGACACCAAACAAGTCTTTGAAAAGTCATGAAAGATTGTTTAAGTAGATATGATGATTTTACTAAATCTACCATTCACATGAAAGCACACCACTATTTTTTCCATAATGAATGCCATCATAAGTTGTCTATTGATAGACATAAATGCCAACAATGTCTTACAGACAACATTATCGAGAATAATATTTTACTGCTTACTCCACCACTTTGATTTTTGTACGAAGAGTGTCAATGTAACATGAAAATCGAAAATTTGCCATAAAATTTAAGTATAAATAATCCTCGTTAACCAAAACAGCCCTTTTGATAAAGAATTAGCCAAATGATGTTAAATATTATTCTGTTAATTTTTTGAAAATTCATCACAGTGCTGAGTGAATTAAAACAATTCCTAAGTATTAATAAAAAATAATAAAGCTATTTAAAAGTACATAATTGCATTTCTATTATAACTTTTAACAGGAGTACATGAAAATTACTATTTAAATAAATAAATAAAAAACAGAAAAACATTATAAAAATTTTTAAATTTTATTAAAGTATATTATTTATAACAATATCAGAAACAGGATGAAGACTTCAGATTTATCAGCTATTTAGTGAAAATGTCTTAATTAATCTGTGGATGAATTATTGAAAATGTGCTATTTATACTTTGATATCTAATGGCAGAAGGATACCTATTGTGGGCTGTGCCACCAGATGATGTCATTTTGTCTCTCAAAGTGGAACTAACTATAATATGAAGGAACATATATATATATATATATATATAAAGTATTCTAACACTCAGATACATTATATGGATGTGCTTCACTTAGAATAGTTAAAAAAATTTTTTTTTTAATTTTGAAATATAATTTGTCCATTTCTTCTCAGCACAAGATATATTCTGTTAGATTTCAATATAAAATGATTAATAAAATATATGTATATCTTGAAAGAGATATTGATTTCACAAAGGGTTCTTTGATAAAAGTTATCTGCATCCAGGTATCTCTGAAAATGTCATTTTTATTGATTTGAAAGGGTTAATTACAAATTTGTTTTTAGAAAAATCTATAGTCTGGCAAATCTGTAATCCAGCATTGCATATATCCCAGTGCTTTGCCTCCATTGTATTAAATAAGACATTTTAAGTCTAATCTAAATGTCTTATTTTAAAAATTTAGTATTTTTTGGACCTAAATTTATTAATTTACAATATTTTTTTTTCTGAGTAAGTTTGAATTTTATTACCGGTATTTAAAAAATTTTTTCTCTAAATTTAATTTATATATGAACTTAATTATTTCAGGTCTGGTTCTTTAAAAGAATCAATGTACCAAGTCATTTGCCAAATTTATGCCTTGAAGCTTCTTCCATTACAAAAGGCAAACAGGTAAATTTAAATTTTTATTTAAATAATATATTCAGTGATATAGCTATGTAATATGACTTTATCTAACTTAAACTCTTAAGTTAGATAAAGTTCTTTAAACTTTTAAACTGGATTGAAAATATTTTTTGTTATTTAAATAATAGTAATATAACTCTGTTTATATTATTATTTTCAAAAACTTTTTCTTATTAACAGCTCAAAAACTAAAGTTTGAGAAAGTTCAGATACTTGAGTTTTAATAAAAATTTTTACTAAATAAATATGTACCTTGATGCTTATAACTACAAATCAACATAATTGGCTATAATAAAACAAAGCAATTTGTTGGCTGCTACAAATGCAGCAAGAAAGCCCATTGATCATATAATTTTATATCAGAAACTGCAGATTTTGATTCAGTACTAAATACTGTCAAGAATTGATATTATTAAATAAATAATGTTTTGTGTTTCATGTTTTTAATAATCAAAGTACAAATTTTTAGAATATTATTTTGTAATTTTTGGTTGTAAACACTGCATACAAAAATAGTAGAATTAGACATTTTATCATAATATATAAAAAATTTATTATGTACACAGTTTACTTCCAAAAAGTGATAATTGATAATAATATAATTATTTTATGATCAATTAAAATATTAAAAATAAATTTGGAGACCTAAATATAATATTCACAATTGAGGTTATGAAATAAGATAAAATATTTACTTTTTAATTTATGGGGAAAGATATTTGTTAAGAATAAAGCTTAAGAGTATTTGCAAAAAAGATTCATCTTTTTACTTTTAAATAAATTTCACCTTTATAGATCAATTTGATTTGAATCAGAAACTTTAAATATAATAGTTTATGCAGCATTTATAGAATTCTGTTTCATAAATAAATGTAACTTGCACTGAAATATCTGAGTTTCTGCCTTGCATTTATGAGACATCTAACATTTAAAAAGTGAAGGAAGTTCAGAAATATTGTGTAAATTTAAAAAATTTTTTTATAAATACATGAGAGTTACATCATTTATAAAATATGTCCATTAATTGAACTGTGCCTTTTAGAATTTGAAATTGCAAACAATATATCATATATTAATGTTGTTTTCATTGTATATATGACAATTCTTTCATTTTATTTCTCTGATGAAATTGAAATCTATTGTATATCTGATATTACACATATCAAACAAAAATCTTATTATTTCATGACTTCCCAAATTTAGTACTAATATTGCATTATGGATTAAATTATATCATGCTAAGCTGATAATTTATTTTTATAAAAATTGTATGTAAAATGAATTGCTGAAATAAAATAAAAATGGAAATAAATTTAATAATTAAATCTTCTAAAAAGCAGAGAAATACAACATTTTTATATGGAATGTATTATAAATTTATTTATTTTTGATCACAAGTTTTGTAAAAATTTTTAATACAAACATAATCTTCAATAGCTACATATTTTAAAACAGTCCTGCAAGCCATTTTTTGATCTTAAATGTACATTTCAAATCTGAAATCTTTTTCAAAAATTAAAGTTGTGTGTTATGAAATGAGATGTGTTGAATGAGGATATTGTGAAAGTTGTAAAAATCAGTTTATCTGCTTCATAAATCAATGAAATTATATACAAGCTCTAAAAGCAGGGAAAAAATATTTATTTTATAGCTAAAATGTTTTTAGTTTTACTCAAGACTATTATTAGTATACTTAGCAAAAATTAACATTTGAACATTAGAAAAGAAAACACTTAAAAATTCAAAAATGGTTTTAAATTAAAAAATATTATATATATATGCTAAAAAGTTATCTGCCTGTTTAAATTTTGCTTATATATATGTAATCTCATAGATTAAAGCCGTTTTTGAATTTTTAAGCGTGTTTCATTCTAATGTTCCAACTTTTATTTTTTGCTATGCATACTGATGGTGGTTTCAAGTAAGACTAAAAATGTTTTAGCTATAAAATTATTGAAATATTTTTCTTTGCTTTTAGAGTTTGTACATGATTACTCATTGATATTCTGAAAGCATGAATACATTAATCAGAAGTGACTGAGGGAAGACCATTATCATAATGGAGAAGTTGAATAAAAAAATTATCTTAAGACTATTTTCCTCCGATTGGCTCAGAAAGATAATGCCTTACTAATAATACAATCCCCAGTAAATAATCATAGCTCATTAAACTCCAGCTCCCAAAAAAATATTATTTCCTTTCTGATTTATATGCATAGTATTATCTGTAGTAAAACGGGTGATTCATTTTCATATCAGTAATTTTGTATTTTATCCATGAATTGTAAAGAAAACATGTTATTTCATTGCCAATAATGATTCTTTTTGATACTTAGTGGTTTATATCTACTCTGGCAATGAATTCTCTAGTAATGAGGATTTACTTTTTTTCACTGGTTTTCAAATAACCTTCTAATGAACATGACACAATGGAAAATAGTGAGTATAAAATATGAAATATCTTTTATTAATTTAATTTAATAATTTATCCCAGGGGTGGCGGCAAAGCTCAGACTATTGGATCCAAGTGCAAAAAAAAAAAGAAAAACTCAATATTAAAGAATTTTTAATAAAATTTGAATTTTCCTAGATTCTTCCTGATTCATTCATAAAATTTTGTAATGCATGAAAAGAAATTAAGGGAAATTTCATGCAATTAAAATGTTTATTTTTGATAAACTATTTTTAGAAATGAATAATTATCACTTCATGGCACTTTGCAGCATGTATAAACACTTTAAAAATTTTAATTATATTTAAATTGAACAACTTTTCAAAAATTTCTTCATTCTTAGATACTTTAATATATTGTTTATCTATTTTGGATTTTTATTAAGTTTTAAATAATAATTAAGATGTTTTGGCATGCAGCTGTTTTCATATTTTATATACAGGTAACCCTGCTATAACATAGTTTCACTCTAACATGATTAGAAAATTGCAAAAACTCATATAACACAGTTTTTACTTAATACATTTAGAAAATTATTCTCCTACAACACAAAGCATTTTCATTAATTTTTGTAAATCCACACTGTAGACACAGGATATACACATAAAATGCAATCATTGGGAATACTTTGCTAAAATTAGTCATAAATGCAATTTCACAAGTTTGCTGTGAGAGGGACAATATGCAATCTGTTTTTGATTTTGATTTGAAATTGAGTTAATTGTTGATCATTGAGTATTTTGTGTTTCAAACATTTAATTCTTGAATAAAAATTAAGTTTTATTCTTCAATAGAGGAATGTGAAATCGAAAAAAAAAACTTTTTCATTTATAAATTTTTTTTGGTATTTGTTAAGGAACAATTGTTTTGTAACAGGTTATAACAGATTAGATTACAGATTTTGTAAAGAGAGCATAAGATAACACAAACTTTAAGTGCAAAAAAGTGAAGTTGATATTGTTAAAAAGAAAAAACGTTTCCATTTTAACTGAACAGCCTAGAGAAATTATAATTATTAAATAAATGTTATATAGGCTGTATACTTTTTCTTTCTTTTTGCTTTATGTATATTTTTTTTAGGGTCTTACATATATATTTTTTCTTTCTTTACGTTTTGTGTTATCAGTATTCTTAATAAAAATTAAGTGTCTCATGTGGAATTAAAAAAAGTTATTTGTTTTTAATTGGTTTTGGAAAGTAGCTCTCTTTTTTTTTTTTTTGTATTAATTCCAGATCTCGTATAACACTGCTTCACACAACACGGCATTTATTAGAAACCTATCTACCATGTTATACAAGGGTCATCTGTATACTAAAAAATTTTGAAACAGTTTCATAAAAAAGCAGATTGAATTGGCTTAATAATGATGCAATTACAAAATAAATATTAGTTAATAAAATAATAAACAATATTAAAAAAAAATAGGTATTATGTTATAATGACATAGAGCAAGTTAAAAAATCTAACTCTAATATTGCAGTATATAGCGATTACTAAACTTATCATCAACTTTTCTCCATCAGTGAATTTAAAAAAATTGTACTTTATATTCTAATTTCATAAAATAAGTGATTTAGAAGCTCTTGATATTGAAGAATTATATTTCACACTTCCTGAAGTCATGCTTTATTATCCTTGTTTATATGGCAATTTATGCACATCACCAAAATCACCTTGGACCATTCTGAATAATAGAATTCATCCTGCTGTGTATCCAACAGAAAGTGCATTTTTTTACTTCAGGAAAAGATTTATGATTGAATGAAATACTCATCTGTTTACATAATTTTGATACAGTGATATTATTTAAAATCCATTTTTTTAATGAATTTTCTTTCATTAAAAAAAATAAGATTTTATACATTTGGAAGATTTTTAGTAAAACTTTTGCATAATTAATAATTTAATATTCTGCATATTAGTTTGGATTTCACCACTGTTGATTAGCCAATTACTTTATACCTACTAGGTTAAAAAAATAATTGATTTGATTGTATTAAGTGCTGTCTTGTCTATTTGGATAGGCATTGTTATTCATTGATAAACTGTTTTTTTTTTTTTAAATATTTGTTCTGCAAAATGATTTGATTAATCATATTGCATAATAAAGATTTTATTAAATTTGACAGAAAACTTAATGTTTATTCATTATCCATGATGATAATGCATCACCTCATAATCAGATGATATACACTGATAATACTTTAATAAATTACTTCTTGATATTGAAGTTGACATTAAGTTTACAATGTTTGTAATACAGTTTGCAATTTCAGATTATTTTTCTTCTCCCTTATATAATAATTTATCAATATTTCATATTTGTGAGTTTAAAGAGATAGCATTTAGTTAGTATCGTTAGTTTAGTCAATCTGTATTTTAATTTATAAAAGAGAATTGTAAAAAAAGTATATTCTGAATTAAATATGCTCATAATTTGAAACAAAAATAATGCATTAGCAATATTATCTCATAAGTAATGCATTTCTGTTGAAATCAGATGCAAATTATTTATTGTACGAGAAGGCAAAACTTTATTTTTATATATGGTCTTGCAAGATAATTACTAATCCCAATTAATAAAATATTTAATAAAAAGTTTATAAATTTTAAAACTTCGAGATAATTCAGTGTGCAAGAAAATATAAGAAATATGAATTATATATCTTTAATTATGTAAGAACTAAATTTTTTAATATATGATTATAAAAATGAACAAATTTTTAAATATTATTTTATTTATATTTCAGATGAGTGAAATAAGTAGTGATTTTAAAAATGTTGTCATTCGCTGTGTTTGGGACAATGTAAAGTGGCATGAGGATATTGGACAACCAATGTATTTGCTTTGGACTCAAAATGGTAAACAATTTTTAAGTAATAGATATAGGCAATTTGATTATAAACATTTAAATACAGGTAGTCTTCGACTTATGAAAGGATTCAGTTTGAAGTCAGAAATGCCCAATTATGGATTGCCCACTATCAGTCTTGAAAAGATCCTATACATTATTGTAATAAAGTTAATGAATACAAAACTAGAGGAACTAACACAAAAAGGATAATTTTGGTACATTAGACCATTGCACATGGACTCATATGTATATGAATTGCATTGACGAATCACAGAATTTATTAATTACATCACTGTCAAGGAGTACCTATATGTTATTATTTCATCATTAATATGGAACAACAGCTAATAGTTTTTATAAATATTCCCATAGAAGATCCTGGTAAACATATGAGAAGATCATGATCATTTATCTTAATGTAAAACTTTTTTGGCCAATAGTTATTTTCTATAAGTTCCATAAATGATGATGCCATTAGTGGGAATTACAATAGTCTTTTGTTTACAGTAAAGCATTTTTAGTGAAAAAACTATTTACTGTTTTCTTTATTTAAATTGTGACAAATAATATCTTCACAAAGTTTAAAAATATATACTGTCATAGTAGTTTGGCAGAAATGTAAGATTAAAAGCAGCACCACTGCAATTGAGGCATTCATCAAGTGACAAATAAGAAAGCCTTTAAGAAAAAAAAGTGTTTATCAAATGGCAAGTATACACATCTTCACTTATTTTGTTGAGATTCTTTTAGTTGTTGAAATGATTAATGCTTATATACTTTGATGTGTCTTTAAATATCAATGTAGAACAGGAAAAATTTTGAAGTTCAGAGAAATAACAAACATTTTCTAAAATCATCCATCTATACTATTAAATATTTGCCAAAAAATTAATGCCAAACATTTTTTTGCTTGGGATTCAGTGAATATTGCAAATATGGTGCACTCTTAACTTTGACCAAAGATGTTTTCATTACTGAAGCATGTTTATGAATGTTAAATCATAAGATTGATAAGATATTTAAGCCTTTATTAATGTATTTTGTTTAACACACACATTTTCCGATCCCAATTAGTATTTTATAGCAAGGCTTACCTGCAAGTATATTCTAGGATAAAAATAAGATAAATTATATAGGTAGGCCTCGAATAATGATGGAATTTAGTTTAAAAAATTTCAAACTCCACTGACATAACTAAGAAATGATTGGAAGTTGGAAAAGCCCAAAATTTATGGATTTCTCATTATTAATGTTTATCAAGACACTATATATTATTTTAATAAATATAAAGAACAAAAAAAGAATTTTTTGTCTGAAAAAGAACACAAAAAATTTGTTTTTTCTTTTTCAGACAAAAAATTAGAACAAAAAAGATGCTTTCCATATAGCAGAATTTATCAATGACATTGCTGTTGTAAGTTGAGGACTATGTGTATTCTTTTGTTTTTAGAATAAATGGTTTCTAATTATAGTTTGTAAATCAAAAAGAATCAGTTTTGAATTACAAACTACAAAAAGTTTAAAAATTGAATTTTATACTTTTTTTAATTTTTAAGAGCAAAAGTGAAAGTAATATACTTTATAATTTTTAGCACAAGAATCATCCTTAGTTCATGCACTTGTTACAGATGAAAGACAAGCTTCCAAAAAGTTAGTTTTTAATGAGTAATTCTTCTATAAAAAATATTTTGTTTTTAACAAGACACTAACCATTAATATTGATTTATATATATTATTAATTTTAGTTTGTAATTGCTACATTGCTTGATTAAAAATTCTGGAAAACCTAAATATTTCATGTAATACAGATTTTTAATTTGAATGATTATTCAATATTTACAGTATTATGAAACAGATTTTAGCAAGAATTCAAAATGATGATCTTATATCTCCAATTAATTTAATCATCAAACAAAGAAGAAAATGCCATTTAGTCAAAGGAAGGCATCACAGTATTTATAGAGAATTATTATTTTTGTCTCTTGTGGCATTAGGAAAAGAGAATATTGATATAGGTAAGCATAATTATTATAATATAGTTCTCACTTTAAAGAATTTAAAGGTTTATGAATTTCTTTTCCAACTATGAAATATCAAAGTCAAAAATATGAACATTAATTGCAATAAATAAATGAAATGCTGTATTTATGAATGTTTAACAATCCATATATGTGATTATACAATATATTACTGCTCAGTTCATAGCAGATTTTCAGTCATCTGGTATTAAGATAGTGGACAGGAAAGCAAAAATAGCAGGCTCTCTGGCTGTCATGCTGTTATTGGAACATTAGATAAATAATTTTCATTCCCAGATTGTGCCAAAGCCAGTAGTTCATCATCATTATACAAATGTTTTCATATACTCAAAATCAAGAAAATTATAATAATAAAGGCTGAACTATTATTTTGGTGATCTTCACTTAGTCATAACGATTTTCAACAATTAAATTTATAGAAAATAAATTCCCACTTTACAAGTATGTTCTAGGAATGAATTGACTTGTAAAGTTGGAAACTAGCTGTGTACTATTTTTATAGAGAAATTATTTTAATTTGCTTTTTAAATGAAGTTTATATTAATCCTTAAAGTAAATGCCACTGAATCTGTGAGAAACTAATCAGCTAATAATCAGAATTTTTTTGTTAGAAAGCTCGTATACACATCTGCACTTATTTTGTTGAGATTCTTTTAGTTGTTGGAAATGATTAATGCTAATAACTAGTTCTTCAGTGAGAAGACGGCATTCCCAAACAAGTTTTGAAACAAATCGGGAACTATTAAGGCGGCATTCCCATACAAGTTTGGAAACAAAACGGGAATTATCAAGTCTTTAAGAGCAGCCTGACAATCAGATAGGATAGAAATCTGTTTACCAATATAACCCCTATCAAGATTTCCCAATGAGAAGGCGGCATTCCCAGACTAGTTTTGAAACAAATCGGGAATTATCAAGTGCTTTTCCATACTAGTTTAGAAACAAATCGGGAATTATCAAGTGCTTTAAGAGCGTTTAGAGACAAAACGGGAATTATCAAGTGCTTTAAGAGCAGCCTGAATTATGCTGGTAAGCATATTTCCAATATCTGGTAATCCAATATCAATTAATAACTCATTAAGTTTTACAAAAATGTAATTTTCACATTTTTCTATTAATGCATTATGTTTAGTATTAGTTAAAACTATTTTTTATACTAACCATGGATAGTTAAAATTTTCCTCAAGACTTTTTTCTTGTAATCAACTTTATTATAAGAAGCATCTGGCTGCACATATTGTTAAAATTTTTCATTTATAACATATATTATCAAAAATTTCTATATTCTATGTTTTCATACTAAATATATATTTAATTGGAAAGCTGATGTTTTTACTGCAGTTCAAGACCAATTACCTAATTTGCTTATTATTTGAAATGACCATGAAACTATTCTGGAATATGATAAAAGTGGGGTTAAAGCCACCACTTTTATCATATTCCAGAAGGAGGATAATAGTGATTGTACACTTCTCAATATAATCAGTGATACCTCGGATCACGAATGTCTCGGTCCACGAACAACTCTGTCTACGAACACCATTATTTGATATTTTTGAGTTCCATTTAAAATAAAGAGTTTCAGTTTGCATTGATATGAAAATTTAATGTTTAGCATGTTTAGAAAAATTTTGATTTTATGAATCTCTCTATGTTGGACACCTATCTAAGTTGAACACATTTTGAAGGAACCAAATCTGTCCAACATAGAGAGGTTTCATTATATTTATCCCTACCACAGTGACATTAAGCCCAATGTTGCAACATTTATATATGCAAAGAAAGCTCTCTCTCAATAAAAATGGAGTTTGGACATTATACCATAATCTCTGAGTCATAAGTGCTATGCAGTGTTCAATCTTCTGTCCTTACTTATGTAAAAGCCCCATACAGCTCGTAAGCTCACACCTATTTGTTTAGTGTCACATGCCGATACTAAACGAGTATCAGAACATCCTGATATTGTACTATTCTGCAAGGTTCCACAGTTCTATGCTTATATCAATGTTTTATCTAAAATGAGTAATGGTTTAATACATTGAATTATTGAGATTTTAAAAAAATTTATAACTACTATCAATTATAACAAAAATTTGCTTAAATTAAAATCAACAACTGTTTGTTAATGCCCAAAGTGCTTTCAGATTATACAGCCATTTTCAGTGAGCTTTGTAGTAAAGTATGTCTAAAAGAAACAAATATTGACATTTCTGGAAAGAAATTAAGAGTGAATGGTTTACATTTTAAATTAAATGAATTTAATTACATATAATACAGTTTAAAGATAACTACTATATTTGGATATTAATAATACTTGTTAAATTTGCTGTAAAAACATTATATTTTCTTATTTGTAAAAATAGAAGTTACTGGAAATCAATTTAATTTAAATTAGAAGCAAAAAAAATTCATTTTATGAATTATAAAAAATATAATGAATTTTCTTTTAGAACTATGATTCATTTCAGGCAAACATTACAATTTTCCATATTTAACAAATATTTTATTCAACAACTGCAAGTATTATTTGCTAAAAAATATGCCACTTATTAAATTTTTACTGTTATAAATTTTATAATATTTTACATAAAATTACAAAATTTAAATTATTACTATTATTATTATTTATTAGGATGTCCATCCTCATTCACCTGCTGATTTAGCTGGTCTAAAACCATTTTCTGATTACATCATTGGTGCTGATTCAGTTTTACATGAAGTAAATTAATTAATTTTTTTATTTGAAAATAAGAATTTCATATTAACTTTTTGAAAAATACTTATCTTTTTTACAGTCAGAAGATTTATTTACTTTAATTGATGCTCATGAAGGAAAATTATTAACTTTATATGTATATAATGTGGAAATGGATGCTTGTCGAGAAGTTGTTATTACACCAAACAAACAGTGGGGTGGTGAAGGAAGGTAAAAATTATTTAATTTTGTCATGTTTTATCATTCTAATGCATTAATTCTAAAGAAATAATAATTCAGAATATTCTTTAAAATTTGTATTTAAAATAAAAATTTGTGTATTTAACGTGACTGGGAATTTCTTATGATCACATGCAATAATAAATTATTAGATTGTTTCTGATATTTTATATAATTCTTACAATAATTAGTTTCATTTGAAAAATAAAATGTTAAATCAGTAGCTTTGAAATTATATTAATAAAAGAAGAAAAAAATGATGAATGTACAGTGAATTTAACATTGGAGTAAAGTTTCTATTGAAAATTGCAACTTTAACTTAAATCAGAAAAACCATAGACAGTATTATAAGTCAGAGTTATATTCTTGAAGTGCTTTCTTTTTGGTATTAGAATTAATACTATTTAGTAACTTTTGTCATATTATGATTACAATATTATTTAATAATGGAATGAAATGAATGAAAGGCATGACATAATTGGAAAATGTCACATAGCAATTATGCTTTATGGAAAGAAAATTCTAATAAAAAACACTTTAGAATTCATGGGTGTTATGTTTGTGATTAGTTTTTCTTAGCATCAGTTAGAAAATTCTAATAAAAAACACTTTAGAATTCATGGGTGTTATGTTTGTGATTAGTTTTTCTTAGCATCAGTTCTCAATCATTTGCAAATAGTTTGTCATTCCAGTTCCTGTCACATGTCAACTATATCCAAAGAGATCAGTCAGATTATAGGAGGAAATAGATCAGCTGAATCCAGATCTCATATAAATTATCTTAGAAATGAGATCCTGATTCAATCCTGAGTCATCTGGTTGGAAAATCATAGTTGGAAAACCATGATTTGACAGATATATATCTGTCAAACCATGGTGACTAAAGGGTGGGATATTTCCACTTCTGGTTTGTTATTTTGATTTGTCTCGCTTAGAAGCAATGACAAAATGTTTGCTACTAACCCAGTATTATTGTATTATATAGCTATGTATGTGTTTGAAGTGCTGTATTTATGAACATCTTAGCATTTATTTGTTGAAATTAATATTCATATTTTTGATTTGATCTGTTTTTTTATTTTTTTTTAATACTTGATTCTTGAGAACGAGTCCTAAACCTAGAAACTTGTAAAACAAAAACAACATGTATGTAATTTAACCTGGCAAAAGAAAGATAATTTGGCCATAAAATTTTTAATATACAGTCAAACCTGTTTTTATGCGGTCCATTTCTGTGCGATTGTTTATGTGCAATTTTTTTTGTGCGGCAGATTAAAAAGTACTTTTCATGTACATATTGTGCCATCTAGTAACAGTAGTTGATAACCGTCCTGTGATTAACGTAGTAAAAAAATACATACCTCTTGACCGAAAAATGAACCGGTGTGTAAATTCAATTTTTCCTTGTTTGAATAACCAATTTCTAGCTACATCGTGAGGTTTTTGAGATTTTGAATTACATATATTTTGTGGGACTTTTTTATGCGGTCCCTATTTACCGCATAAAAAATTTTTTAAATATGTTGCAAACGATATATTTTATAGCTGCTTACGAAGTTTCAGGATATTTTTTTTATGCTAGTCCCTATCCCCCGCACAAAAACAGGTTTGACTGTACTGGATCAGTGAGACCTAGTAATTAAACTTCAATTATTGAGATTGTAATTAATTTTCTGAATGATATTGATATTAGATTATATTAATATTTTTCTGCTAAGTAATATAACTTATGAATATATAAATAATTTACATAAATGAACTTATATTGAACTTGTGTATGTATATGTATATATTTGGTATATTATAAAAAATTTATGTATGCATTGAAAATAAGATAATAGGAAGGATAAAAGTTAATTTATTTAGAAAATAATAATGTTTTATATACATTTGGCATTGTTTACATTCTCATTTCTGCACTATTTCACAAAACTATAGTCTCTGATTATAATTATTGCTCTCAGATTTATTCTCACTTTGTAATATTTACTAATATTTTAGACTAAACATTATAAAATTATTTGAATCTTCCGTTGTATTAAGATCCATCCCAAGTAAGTATGAACACATCTGTTATAATCATTTCAAGAAGGCAAAAGTAATTTCTAATAAAATTGTTTTTATTACATTAAAATAAATGTAAAAACAAATAATTTTTAAAAGTTTGAGATTCATAGCTTTGTTTCTTGATATTTTGTGTTTGCCTGCACAAAATTAGAGAATAATTACTTTCAGGAAATACTTGGGCAGTACCAAGCACTTAGACTAGTAAATTATAATGAAAATAACAGTTATTTATACTTTATCATTTTAAATATATTTATATATAACAACATCTTGAAATTCCATTCAGAAAAACAAAATATTTGTTAAATTTGATAAATATTAATATTTCAATAAAATAGACATAAAATTACTGCAAGAAATGTTGATTACAATAAATAAACAAAATGCCATTGCTATAATCTTGTACTTCTGGAATATTTTTGATATCTCAAAGAAATAAAAATCCTTTGTTTAAAAAAATTTTTTTTGTTTCCATTTATCAGGAATTACTATCAAAAGTCAAAAGATTTAGACCAGTTTCTCAATTTTTTTGCTACTGTAACACAACATATTTGTATGTAATGATACTGTGATCCAAACATTTATAATGTGTAATTTTCAGTATGTAGAGATAGAAATGTATGGTGCCGTCTGATTGGTAGTTTGTGAGATTTTTTCCCTTCTTTGAATACCTCCCAACTGTTATATGGATAAGGCATGTTGTAATTTTTTAAAATGTTTTAAGATATCAGTTCATGATTCATTAAGAATTTAACATGACATATAGGTTGAGAAATGCTGATCTAGACTACCATACAAAAAGTCTTTAGGAATGACCATTCAAGCTCAAATTTTTGTTGTTGTTTTATATTTTTGTTAATTTATTTAAATTAAATGAAAATGATATTTTAATTAATTTATAGAATCTGCAACTTTAGTTAAAATTCAAAATTTGATTGTTGATTAATCATGATTTTGATTATTTAGTAAATATATATGAAATGTAATTAATTTAATCCAATTTTATATATATATCTTTTATTGATATATATTTTATATGTATTTACTAAATTAAGATGTGTGTATGTGTGTGTGCGCGCATGTGTATAAGTAAAATCTTTTGATGCATATCAAATTGAAAATAATTGGCGTAATTTTAATTACTATAAGTCTTTTTCTCATGGAAAAACACAAGCTTTAAAATATTATGTAATAAATTTATTAGCCATAGTATCCAGCACTTCCAATATAAATAGTTTATAAAAAATTTTTTAAGAATAATAGATAAATCATTTGTTATATTTGCTTTAATGATCAATGCTATCTAATGATAAATTAAATGAAATTGTTTTTTAAATTATTGGCCCAATTTATCCTTTTAAGATAGGATAAACTTAAAAATCTTATTAAGAATGATATAAAATATTCATGTGAAAGTTTGGTTCTAAAGTTATAGACAGACATACATATAAACTAAATTATATATAGTTTATAATTTTTAAAAGTTTGAGATTCATAGCTTTGTTTCTTGATATTTTGTGTACACACATTATGAAAATACCCTTAATTTTTTAATATGAATTTTTATTCTCAGCTTAGGTTGCGGAATTGGATATGGCTATTTACATCGAATTCCAACAAAATCTGTGGACAAACCTAAATCATTAACAAGTACACCTTGTACTTTAAAGCAAGCAATTAATGTTCAGCCAGGAAATTCTCCTTCAAAAGATGGTTTTTCATCAGTAAGTCTATCACTTATTTAATTTTTTTGAAATTATGAAAACTAGCCAAATAGGTAGAAAAATGTTTTTTTTTATACACAATATAGTAATATTCAAATATTAAAAGCCGATACAACAGTAAAATGAATTTCAGTTTTGAATATTATTGAAAAATAAAACTGATTTGACTCATGTTTGTGCTCCAAGCAAAGTATAAAATTTTCTTAATGTTAAATTGCCATAACATTTGCTAATTTGTATTTTAACATTTTCACAAATGTTTAAATCTCTGAAATTGAGTGCTGAATTTTAATTTCAAACTTATAATCTGATATGTGATAAATAGAAATAAAATTAATTTTGAATAAATTATTTTGTTTCATAAGTATATTTTGATACTAAAATCATTAAAAAGAAAACCTTAAATAAATTAAATAGAATATCTATTTTGTTTTTTTATTTTACACATTACAAACTGGTAATAAGTAGTTAGCAACTGATATCTGGGATGATATTAAGTTTAATTTCCATAAGATAGCATACAAAAACATTTCATTCCTTCAAATTTATGGTTTGGTTAAAACAAATTGTCTCCTCCTAAATTTTATCATAATTTGGGATCCCAAAAGGAGTTAATATTTATAAATTCTGTAATATGATAGGAACTACATTAAATCCATTTCTCCACACAATTAGAATTAGACAACATATTTTGTTAAAAGAATATTTGCAGATAAGTATAAGCAGAATATTTGCAGAAAAATTATTACAAAAATGTTTTTGATCTTAAAGAACTTTCAGTTTGCTAGTGATATTTGAATACAAAAAAAATTGTATAGAACATGTACAATTTTTATGATATTTCTGATACTTAATTGAGATAAAGCTAGAATAATAAACTCATGCTTATTAGTTATTAGTAATAACCTTAAAGAGAGTAAGACTAAAGAATCAATAGATATATTAAGAAGTCAACCTATAATAATATAATCAACAAACAGCAGAGTAATACAATGTTGAATGGCTTTATGCATTAAATGTTTGTTTATTATATTAAAATGTTTATTATTTATTGAACTTTATAATGTATTCTAACTATACATTTATAGCATAAAATTCAAGTTAATTGCTAATTTGATTGATTATATTAATTATATAATTAAGTATCTTAATTTTTGTATTTAGTAATTTTTATAAATTTAATGTAACACAGTTGAGGATTCTGAGCTGTATTGTGTGATATAGTTCATGTTTTTTGAATTAGAATTTTTGAATTTTGAATTGTAGAAGAAGAATATGTTTTAAGCTGTAATATTGTCTGTATTGGTATAGAAACTGAAGATGACCAGTTGTAAGACTGGAAATGTTTTTCATATTAAAGATTTTTGTGTTTATACTGCTATTGAGTGCTGATTTTTTTTTGCATTATAAAAATCTTTTTATTTTTTTATCTTTTACTACTGTATAAGACTACTACATAATAATCAGTCATGTTATAAATATGATTTGCCAGATGATAAAGCATGCACTACTACCTTAGAAAATCTGAGTTCATTTCCAGATCCCAAGCCCTTATTTTTTGAGAGTGGTCCAGATCAGATTTGTTGAATCCCATCCTTCAACCTTTTGATTTACCTATTACAGGGGATGTAAATCTTTGATGGGTTCTGAAAATGGCCACTATCAAAAGTAAACTTTCAGAGATTTAGTGACATAATTAAAATTAAAAGTGTGCAATAATTAACCCTTTCACTGCTGGCAATTTATGGAAATTAAATCTAATTAATATATTAAAAAATGTGAAAATTAAAATTATCATAGCTTGCTTAATTTTCATCAAAATCTTTTGAAGTTTTCAGGATTTATTGCATTTTTTGCTCTTTTTCTAACAATGTTAAGCATTTTTTTGGGATTTTATTTTTGATTCCTCTGACTAAAATGAGTTATAAATAAAGAAATTCAGCTGAAAATTTCAGCTGAATTTATTAAAAAAAAATCATATCATGAATATCAATCATATCAAAAAAAAATTTATTAAAAAAATCAAGAGTTATGCAACTTTTATTGAATGAAGTTGTATCATATATTTATTTAAAAAATTACATAAATTCAATGAAATATTATCATTTTTATTAACTTGTTCTTATTTCATTTGTATAATTTTTATAGATGCTTTAATTAATAATTATTATTGCTGTTGGTAACAGATGTCATTCAAGTTCTGTTACTTTAAGTTTAAAGTTACAGCAGCTTATATAGTTGGACAGAAGATTGACAGTAAATGGGATTATAAATTAAAATAAATGCAAAAATTTAGTTAATTTTTATTATTTACATAGTAATTAGTCATTATTTCATTTTATAGTGTGAATTAAAAGTGAATTTTTGATCAAAAATAAGCCAAAAGTGTAGAAAGAAAATAGAGGTGAATATGATGTTTTCCCTCAATTGTAGCTGAAGTTACAGCTATATAGTGTTTATGTTAAGTACCCTTGCTCTATTTGCTAAATATTATTATGAAATAGAAGAGAGGAAAATTTAAGATAAAAAAAAAATTATTATTAATTAATAAAAAAATGGTAGGTGCCACAATTCAGTAGAACATGAACAAATCATCAAAAAAGTAAATTTCTTTTAAATAAAATGAACAACTACTATCAGTTAATAAAAATGAATGTTTTCTTTAGAATATTTAAATATTTTTTAATATAAAAAAAGATTAATGATTTTATAAAAGGAAAACAAAGTATAGAGAATTAAATTCTTTTGCCAGGCCAAATAAAATTGTTAAAACATGATAAAAATGAAGATATTCTAAAAATTTCAATTAAATATTTTAAAAATAAAAATATTCTAATTTATCTAAATATTCAAATTTTCAATAAATTTACGAATATTAATGCATCCTTTATACAAATTGAAATTTCAGGTTTTGTATCTTTAGATATGTTTATACATATTATGATTAAGTTTTAACTATATAGATATTCCTAATTTTATAAAGTGTTCTTTGAAAATGTTTAAGTGAAAATTCATTTCCCAATATAAAAAATTTTGATAACTGCCATTTTACCTACTAATGTTAAAATATTTCATAAATATTAAATATGAATATAAAATGTCTAATTGTAAACTATTGTATTTTTGTCTAATAAAAATTGAATGAATGAATTAAGAAATTATTTTTTAATTAAGATACACTAAGATCAGTTAAAGCTTGATCACCTTACTTTAATAATACACTCATTATAATAAGTTACGAAAAAAAAAAGAATTTAATGTACAGTAATACCTCGGATCACGAACGTCTCGATCCTCGAACAACTCTGTCTACGAACACCATTTGTGAACAAATTTTGCTTTGCTTCACGAACGATGCTTCGGTTCACGAACACACACACACGGAGCGCACGTGACTCTCAGCGCACAAAACCCAGCGCACAGCCTTGCCCCGAGTAGCTAAACATGAAAATGGTGTTCGTGTTTCGGATCTCGCCAAGGAGTACAACATGGCGAAATCAACGGTCTGCACTATTGTAAAGAATAAAGATACGCTGAAGAAAACTGATGTATCTAAAGGAGTGACTAGGTTAACGAAGCATAGGCCTCAAGTGTTACAAGAAGTAAAGAAATTGTTGTTAGTTTAGATTAATGAAAAAGGACTTAAGGGAGGTAGAGTGAGCGAGGCTGAAGCCTCGCTCACTCTATCTCCCTTAAGTTTTTCCCTCTTCCTATTATCTCCCCCTCCGAGCCAGAAGTTTAATTTTGCAGAGAGAGATATCAGCATAAAAGATAAAACTTACGTTATAAACTGAGAAGAAGGCAGATAAATGCCCACTTCTGGTTATGTAAAGAAAGATAGCGAAGCTCTGAAGATGGCTATTTTTACAAAATATATGTAAGAGCGAAGGATTTAGAGCTTCATCAATATTTATTGGCGAACCAGCCAACTACAAATGATACTAGAGTCCAGGACAAAAAACGTATTATTTGGATTTACATTAATTGCAATGGGAAAAATTGATTCGGATTACGAACTTTTCGGATCACGAACAGAGTCAAGGAACGGATTATGTTCGTGAACCGAGGTATCACTGTATTATATTTAATATTCCTTTAAATTTTGTCTTCCACTTACAAATAAAAATATTTTCTTCTGACTGTAAAATTGTTGGGTTTTAATTGCAAAGATTATAATCAGGTTGTAGTAAATCCATAATTTTCTGTAATTTTTAATCATTTGTGCATAATCCAGAAAATGATTTTTCTGACTAATAATGCATAAATTAGATTATTTGTTGCATAAAAATTTGGTAAATTCATATTCCCACAGTGAAATCTTTTTCTATAATATTTTTGTATCAATAAATGTTTCTTTTAAGAAGATAATTTAAAATATAAAATCATAGAAAAAATTATGAAATTATTCATAATTTCTTATATTGCAAATATAAATTATTAATATATTTTATTTCAGTTTGTATATATTTTTTTATCATTGTTAGGTGCAGCTTTCAGCTGCAGATGTTGTACAAGGTGTAAATGCTATGCATTTGAATGAAGAAGTGAAAACAGATGCTCCTTTGAATCCAGGTATTGGTATTTAAACAAAGAAATTAAATATTTTATAAATTTTATATATATATATAAAATATAAACAGTTGTTAATAAATTTTATTTGATGGGAAAAGGTTGTAAATTCAAACAGAAATTATTTTACTGAATAAAATTAAATTTGAAAATTTTGTTTTATTTGCTTATTAAAAAAACGCACGAACTTTCTGGACAATCCAATAGATCAAGCTATACTGCAGGAATATGATGCAATATTCATAAATAATATTAACAAATCCATCGACAAATACTGGTATATCATCTCCACCTGTGACATCACACACAGCAAAATAAAATGTACTTACATCCAGTACAATATCATAAAGCTATTGAGCCTTTAAGCAAACCACTAATAAAGAATAATAAGTTTGTAACTTATAGACGACTCCATACCACCTTCCATAATTTAAAGAACATCAAACCGCCAACAACACCACTACAACAGGCCAGGGTATATATCATTCCCATCTACAACAATGATCTTGATAGGCAAGAAATGTATGTCGGTAGTATTATGAGATCTATAGACACCTGATTGAAAGAACACCAAAATACATAAGAAAAGCAAGCTTTGATACTGCACTCGTCAAACACTGCTACCAGTATGACATCACCGTCCAATGGGATCAAGCACGTGTCATCATACAGATAAGTAAAGCGGAAGATATAAAAATGGCTGAAGCCATCATCTTCGAGCATTATAATAATAAGACGTACATTATAAATGATAACCAACCCATTATTATACCCCCTCAGTGGTTTATACAACCCCCATGAGATTCTATTGTAACCATTTTATTTTTATTTTATTTTAATAGTTTCGTTTATTTTAACCATTTTATTATATTTTATTTATTTTAATTTGTATTTTATTTAGATGGGCTTATGATTCCCCCTTACTTGTTTAATAATTTTATTATGTAACTTCAATATTTGTTTATAATTCTTTTTTATAAGTAATTTAAATTTAAATAACATTCTACATAGTTTATTCCAAAAACGTTGTATTGTATTCTAATTGTTTTTCAAAAAGGTGATGACTTTTTAAAGTCAAAAATACTTCTTTAATAAAATTGTGTTTTTCCACATTGAATTAGAGCTTATTTCTAAATATATAGGAATTTAAGAATTCCGAAAGTGCTTCTTTGTATTGAATAAAGTAATTTTCTTTGAAATGAAATAAAAGATATATTGCTTTGTGAAACAGTTGGGAAATATTTGATTCTTCACAAATTAGGCTTATAAATACACCATCAACTTTGCCTGGCATCATCTAAGGTCATTTATAATGTAATTCCTATACTTAATGTATTTCCACTTAATGCACAGGTTTTTTGTCCTCAATTAGAATATTATGATGAAGTACTATCCGACCAGCTTAGCCACGACCATTGATGCAAGTATGCATGCGCTAACTGAACGAGTCCAGTGACAAAATAGGGATGACAGCTTCGCACATGGATTTTTTCAAATGCAAGATAACTGAAGTTGAATTGAAGTTTATTGTAATGTCGAATGCTAAATGATTAGTTTTGACATTGAAAATAGTATATTTAACAGAACTTAATATAATATTAATTCAATAATTCCCACCCGTCATTATACCGACTGCAACTCTTTCTTTCACGTTTAGACTCATCCACCTTAGGTAGACATGGCTTTCATGGACAGACAATATATCTGTACTATTGCATGGTACAGAAACATCAAATGTCCTCACACTGAAGGACTATTTGAGTCTTATTGAGGCCTGACAATAGATAACATGTATGTATGAAAAACTGGACAAATGATAGTATATGTTGTCATTGAATTTTTAAACTGTGACTCAAAAATCAAAAAGTGTTCAAAATTTGTGTGAAGTGGCTCCAGGAGTGGTTCAAATTACAGAAAACTCAGGATGAACACAGGAATAATAATAAAAACTTTAAAAATTCTTAAAAATCACTGAATTCTTTATAATTTGCTGTATCACATAAATGCCAATTATCACTTTTTCAATAATTAATTACAAATTTATGAAATACAGAATAAGAGTCATTTATATTTTGTTATACAATATAAATCCTCTTGATTTCTATAAAAGAAATTTTTTTCATTAATAACAAAGTAGCCATTATTGGTTTTTGTGAAACCATTAAAAATATTGTAAAACACTGATCCATGGCAGTGACCTAAATCTGCAATCTTCTGGTTTTCAGTATTAAAGCATTACATCTGTTCCTTAAATATTGCCTGATACAATTACTACTAAATAGTTTTTCACATTTTGTAAAATAAAAATTAAAATTTTTTCTAAATAAGAAGTTAAAGATTTGTTTTACACACCATAATTTCCACTAAAACCAGTTATAAAAGTTCTTCTTCTGTCACATGGAGCTAGATATTCACTCTGAAAAATACAAAAAGTAAATAAAATAAATGAAAAGAGATTAAAAATACTATGAATTCATTATTTAAAAGTAATTTTTTATTTTTTGTTAATTTATTGTATTTAACAAATTTCTCATCTTTTATTTATAATATACTTATTTTATAAAGTTTATTAAATACTGAAAATTTGCTTTATCTTAAATCTGATGTAATAAACAATGAAGAGGAAGTTTTTCATAAAAAAAGATAAAATAATTTGATTATATAATATAAATTTGCTTTAAAGATGATAATAAACTGATTTAATAAATAATGTTAAAAGGAAAATAACAAGTATATATCAAATAATTTATTTAATATTTCTGATTTCCAATGAACTTATTTTTGTAAATAAAATCATTCAATGTAAAAACTAGAATTCATTTATTTTATTTCTTTTGGAATTTTCATTTAATTAGGATTAAAACAATTTACATTCAATTTTACATAGATATTAAGATATTGTAATAAAAGTCTTCTTTTAATATACCTGGAAGAAATATTATAATCTTTAAATATCTAATCTTTGTATATAGAGATTAACATTTTAATCTCTATATATGAGCCCTTTATTTTGAAAGTGCTTAAGTCCATTTAAAAAAAAATAAAATTAGTGTTTATAACAGTTACAATTCAACGTGATCTTTTCATTTTTAAACAATTTAGAGCTAATATGTTCAAATTCATTGAAATTTTGTTAATAGAAAATTAGCTAAACAACAGAATGGTAAAAAATTTTATTCTGAAAGTGGTTTAAATCCATATTTGAAGGCTAGAATTTGAATACACATAAGTGATTCTCATAGCAATAAATAGTCGACTAATGAATTTTAAACATCATTAGACACTGATACTCTGGTGAACTGCTAAATGAGGTAAAAACTAGATACAGTGGTATCTTGCAATTCAATGTTCCACAATTCAACAATTGAGTTTCACGGGATGGCGTATGCACATGCATAGAATTGTGTGATGTCATTTGTTATTTTGTCAGTTCTTGTTGGGCTCTTTGGTGTTTGCCCATGTTGTTGGTTTTAATTTTCAATTCTGCATTTTTTCAGAAAATAAAAAATTTATGCATCTGTAATTATTTTTTTCTTGAGTGAAATTTAGGGATAGATTCAAAGAGAAGCGAACAGAGTAATAATTCAGGAAAGAAGAAAACTTGATTGAGTATAGATAATGTGCAGAAGGTAGAACAATTACAGATGTAGCTCAAGGTATGGCATTCCTAGGATAATTTGGCAACATTTTGCAACAGAGATTATAAGTGCTAGGATGTCTGCTGAAGCAATGGTGATTTCTGACAAAAACAGATTTTTAATCAATGAAGAGATGGAAAAGTTGCTTCTCACCTGAATTAGATAAAGACAGATGAAGAAAGATCCAATAACTCAGGCAATGATCTATGAGAAGGCTAGGTTAATTTCCAAAGAATTGCAGAAGAAAACTCCAGGAGGTCTATACTCTCTGCAGAGATGATTTTTCATCTCTGTGGAAAGACAATCTTTCTACTGAGACAGTAGAAAGATTATTATGTTTTAAGCGATGCTCCAGTTATTCTCTCTCAGGAAACGTTATCATTTTCCCATGATGCTTAAAACGCATATACATAACGTTAATCTCATTCCAACCAATGAAACTACTTGTTACATTACATTTCACCAGCACTGCTCAAACTCAGTATTCAAAGAAAATGGCAGTAAAAAGAAGTGATAATTTATCTAATTACACCATGCAACAAATATAAGCTTTGATAAGTGAATTGGAGAAATAAGCTTTCCAAAGAATTGCAGAAGAAAACTCCAGGAGGTCTATACTCTCTGCAGAGATGATTTTTCATCTCTGTGGAAAGACAATCTTTCTACTGAGACAGTAGAAAGATTATTATGTTTTAAGCGATGCTCCAGTTATTCTCTCTCAGGAAACGTTATCATTTTCCCATGATGCTTAAAACGCATATACATAACGTTAATCTCATTCCAACCAATGAAACTACTTGTTACATTACATTTCACCAGCACTGCTCAAACTCAGTATTCAAAGAAAATGGCAGTAAAAAGAAGTGATAATTTATCTAATTACACCATGCAACAAATATAAGCTTTGATAAGTGAATTGGAGAAATAAGCTATGCTATTTTGGAGAATATGATAGCGAATGTCATTGGATCAGTCATTGAGAGAAATGTAGAATGACTGATTGTTACTAAATGAACAACAAAGGGTAAGATTTTACTTTGAAAGCTGTCACTCACTCAGTCATTTAGATTGTGTGTGTTGCGTTTTATATCTTTAATTGATTCTGTTAGTTGTTATTTATAATTACGAATATTAACAAAAACATGAACATTTCAGTGTATAAAAGTTTTTGTATTCATTATGAACACAGTGTTAATTTACACTGATGGCAGTCAGTCAAAGTAAAATTTTACTTAAACATAAAATATTTTAAATCATCGCTAACACAATTGTCAACAAATTTTAAATACTGATATTAAATTGGAAAAATAAAATGATAAATAAATATTATATATTTAATGTATAGTATTCTATTTGAATTTTCATTTATTGTTCAAAGGTGTTTATAAAATAGGAATATGCAGTCATGTCTTAAACAAAGAATAATAGCTTAAACAAAAACATGTTAATATCCAATTGTCTATTGATCAAAATTATGTCCTCAATATTTTGTTGAAATCCTCTACCTGAGAAAAACTACAATGCCGATGTATTTTAATTGAAAAAAGTGTCTTTTATCCAATATTGCTAATTCCTTACAATGCTACAATTTCATTTTTTTTAACTAATAATTAAATTTTTTATTAAAAATAGATCACCCAAAGCATTTCAAATATTTTAATGGTCCTTAAATATTCTATTCCGATTGAAATTATGTATTATTTCTTCTTTCAAAACATCTAAATGTCAATTGTCTCTTCTGAGAGAGAGGTAAGGCTATCACTCTGCAGAGAGAGAATTTTTAAGAGACAAAAAGTTGACTCTGACTAAATAGTTTCTTTAAAAGTACTGCAACATCGACTTAGAACGAGGAAATTGTCTCTCTAGCGGAACAACCAATTAGAAGCGACGTTTGCTCACTGACGTCAAATAGTTTGTCTGGAGAGACGATTTTTGTTAAGAGCAGCATAGACCCCAGGATGTACCTTATATCAAATTGAAAAATGTAAAGCAAATTGAGACTGGTTTCACAGATTCAAAGGTAGAACAGGATAAAGAAGACATTATTCCAACATCCAAGGGCTAATACATTGAATGTATTGTGTATAAAATAGTGCATTTTGTAATTTAGTGTGTTATACAATAATAAAATATGTATAGTAAAGTAAATAATATATTGTATCTTTCTCTCTCATCACTCGTTAGGAGAGTGGAATAGGGATTCGACTTGCAGGAAATATTGTCCTGCAAGTCGACATTAGTTTGGCAACAGATTAGTGTCAAATTGCAAGGTACCACTGAATTTGTTTTGGTTTATATGTAAATGTCATCATAAATTTGGTACTTCACATGACAGAATTTACAACAATAGAAATATTTAAAATTGCAATAAAATGAATGATTTTTGTACAATTTATTCATCTATGTATTATTTTAGGTTTATATGTCTATTTTAAATGTTATTTTGTCATTAGTTTCAGATAATTTTCTTTTTGAAATACAGTGGAGCCTTGCAATTCATCAGTAATCTGTCAGTGAACTAATGTCGAACTGAGAAACTGTAGAATTGCGGGACAATATTTCCCATATAAGACTATGTAAAATAAATTAATTTTATAAATTTCAGAAATACCACAGACAGTAATGTACATTCTTTTTTAAGTCAATTATTTGGAGCACAGTTGCTAAGTCGTAATCACTGTAGATGTGGAGAAGTAACTGTACAAGAATCCACAACTTTGCTTTGTTCTTTGGTGTATCCTGATTGTACACCTGCAGGTAAATTTTGTAAAATATAAAATATAAAACTGGTATGGAAAAACTCAGCACATTAATTAACTTAATTAAGACCTGCACAAAATGTATTCTGCTCAAAAGTACTTTTGAACAATACACATTTTCAGTTAATAATAGAGTGTTACCAATTGGAGATAGGCACTGCCTGAAATTTATTTTGATAGAATATATATTATTCATATCTTAAATAAACTAATTTTTCAAATTTTTAGAAGGTGAATTAGTATTGTTGAATCTATTGAAACTAAGTTTCTTTATCTGTTTTCTTTATTGCAGATTTTTTATGATTCTATGTGAATGCCAGGAAATGAATTACAACATTATTTTCTATATATAATAATAAACTTTTATTTTACAATTTATAACTTAACACTACTAAAAAACTAAAATTTATACATTATAAAACAGAGGTGGGCAATTTTTTTTTTGTAGGAGGCCATATAGAAAAATTTATGGTGGGCCACAGGTCAAAACAAAAACAATTGATGATAATAGTATTTAAAAAAGAGAAGGTACAGATATGTAAATATACATAGTATTGGTATTAGATATAATAAAATAATGTGGCCCATGGGCCTGAGGTTGCTCACCCCTATTATAAAATCTACTTTATCAAAATTCAATAAAAAATCTGTAATAAAGAAAACAGATAAAGAAACTTAGTTTCAACAGATTCAAAATTAATTTTTGTTTTGTATTAATATTTCAAAGATTCAAACTAAAATACAAGAATATGATTCAATTATTAATGTGATTTAATTTTGAATAAAAATGATTGAAATAAATGGAATTTTAATTAATTCTAAAAGTTTGACTCAATAATATTAGGCAAACCACCAATACAATTCAGTTTTCATCAAATTTTAAAGAAGAGTCTTGTTGTAGAACAAAATATGCCAGCATGGTGTGAAAAATGTGAAAAATATCAAGTGATGGTGAGGTATAAAATAAAGCTTTTTCTAAAATGATTTATTTTAATTATAATAATTGTGTGACAATAATTTTAGCAACAAAGAAAGAAGCTAAAAACACTTCCAGATATTTTGGTTATTAGTTGTGGACTTGATAATCAACAAGATTTAAATTTTTGGAAAACACAAATGGATGTAAGGAAATACTTTTTTATTTTTAGTTGCATTAAAATTTTTAATAATTTAATATCAACAACATTTTTAATATTTTTAACTATAACTTGTGAAGTTATTGAATAATATGGAAGGAAGCAATATATTAAAAACTCTACCGGATATACCTTTTACACGTAAACCTTGTCGTTATGGAAACAGTTGTAATAGAGCTGACTGCAAATTCCTTCATGATAAAGAACAAACTGCAAGGTGATTGTCATCATTATATTATATTTAAATTTGAGAATTAAAATTTAATTTTTAAGAAGGGAATTAATTATATATGATAATTTTTTTAATTCTTTTATTTTATAATATTAATAATAAAACTCAAGTCTTGATGATAGCCATATTATATTTACAAACTAAAAATAATATCAAATAAATATGAATAAAATAATAATTCTCTAAAATAAAATTAATAAAGAGATGATTATTGGAATAATCTCATTTTTTGATGGTAGAAGTATTTAACAATTTCTTATTGAGATTGAAATTTAAAATACTTTATTCTGTAAAATTAACTTAATAATAGTTCCAATTTGATAAAAGTAATATTTTATTAAAACATTTGTCTTCCAATAAAATATTTTTAGTTTAAAACAGTTTATGATTATTTAATTTTTATTCTAGTCCAGCCCAGCAACCATCTGTAACATCTTGGCTGCCATCAACATTAAGAATTAAACTTGATGAAGAAAATGATGATATTATTGTAGAAAATATCACAGATATAATGGTTAGTATTCTTTGTTATAAAAACAATAATTAAATTATTTATTTAGTGCCTCATTCAGAAAAGCTTACATTAATCTTCTATATTACTATTAATAAAAAACCTGTAATCCTTCCTTTAAAATATATATAATTTTAAATAAAAGTAAAATACAAAGCTCTTTAGCAGTCAAAAACTTTATTCAGAAACATTTTCAATGCACTTGGTACCTTCTTCAGCTACCTGTAGTAGTAGCTGAGGAAGATGCCAAGTGCTTGAAAATGTTTCTGAATAAAGTTTTTGACTGCTAAAGAGCTTTGTATTTTACTTTTGTTTTTGTTTTGTGCAGTCTTGGTGAACTTTTATTATATATAATTTTCTTATTTACACTAATGACTTCAATAGTACATTTCTTTGAACTACATCTCCTTTGTTTATCTTTCTTGTGTTTTTATTGATGAATATGGATAAATAATCTCTCTTCCCTGACAATGAACTGATTATCCACATCCTATACTCAAACTAGTCTCCATCATAATCCAAAAACAGTATTGGTTGAAACAAATAAATGAAACTTATTGCAGCCCTTCCATTGCTGGCATAACTATTTGATAAGTACTCTCTTCTCATTGGTTGAAAATGAAGGAAAATTCTTAATTGCAGACTATAAAAATATTTTCAGAAAAAATAATATATGATAAAAGATGATTATTATTAATCAATGACAAAAATTTAATTTATTTATATATTTTTATATGCATATGTATTAATGGTACAAATTTGTACAATTTGTTTTCTTTATAGGAACAAAATGAGGAATCAGAAAACAAAACAGATACTAAAACTAATTATCTGTTGGATGATGATTATGAATTAATAGCAGTAGTTAATGTTATTAATGATCCAAAAGAATATAGAGATAATATAATTAGTTGTATTAAAGTAAACAATGATCTAAAAAGTGTCAATCAATGGTACTTATTCAATGATTTCAGCATTACACCAATTACAGAAGTATGTTTCTTTTATTTTTTATTTATTATTATTTTTTAAATAAAGACATACATATAAATTTTAGTCCCAGTAACAACAATACCACCCATGTATCCAATGGAAAAAGTTGAAGCAGTACCTGAAATAGGAGGTATATCTATTCTATAAATTTTACATAGCAATAAAGATTTAGAAAAGCAAAAATATATTCTAATTATAGATCAAACAATTGTGACGTCATCAGCAGTTCCACTTACAACAGCTTTAAGTTTGCCAGGAATGCCAGTGATTACTGTTAGTGCTACTTTGAATAAAGATACTTTAGTTAATCTGACATCACCTACAGCACCACCTTTACCAGGTACGACAAAAGCATTCAACTCTCTATAGATATATACTAGTATTTAATTATTTGCATTTAAATATAATATTGCATTGGTTATTTAAATCTATGAGCCTTTATTTATAAGGTTTTCTTTCTTGTAATATTAAGGACTTCACCCTGGTATAGACCAAGGGACATCAAGAATCAATTTACCAGAAGAAGAGACTGCCAAAGTTTGGTAAATTAGTCAATATTAAACTCACTGCATGAAGCTGAATCATTTAAATATTTTATAAATGCAAACTATTGCACTTCAGCATGAAGCATTAACATGAGATTTTTTAATGTTACTAATCCATTTTATTTATTAGTTGATTTTCATCATTTGCCAGTTTGTCTTTATATTTTTTAAATTAAAAACTATAACTTGATTTTTAAAAAATTATTTTAATGCTTTGCACGTCATGATCAAAACTGAAAGTAATAATTATTGTTGTTTTTGCATCTTACCATGCTTTTAGTTTTCCATGTTATCTTAAATTACATTTTCCCATTTAGTTTACATATAATGATGATTTCATATAAAATTTTTTAAAATAAAGATCAAAGTTAAACTATCTTAAAAATTTATACACAGATTTTAATTTAAAATAAACACTTTTGCACCACATCAACAAAACTGTTTTGAGAGGTGGTCCATAAAATTACAGTGATAGTAATTTGATATTCTTGTTTATTTTATTATTGCTTTTGTGGGAAATTTTATTATTTCTGAAACTTTTACTGCAGTATAGCAATGCCATCTACTGTTGTTAATGAATTTCACCTTATATTTCTATTAGAATAGTAATTATTTGACATAAGAAAAATAAATTTTAAAAATATTTGAATTTTTTTAAATATTTAATCTTTTACTGCTGTCACCAAACACTGCAATTATATTTTAAGTCCTGTTACTTCAAATATTCATTATGCTGGTAATGGGAAATGAAATTGATGATAAAATAATGTATAAGTTAAAATAATTGCAAAAATATAAATATTGATTATTTACATATTTAGACATTATTACATTTTCATTACATTGATTAATTTGATATGAAAATAGATAAAAAGTCTACAAAGCAAATAAGTGCGAGTGTGTCCAATTGCCATGTGCCTACAGATGAGTGATGATTAGGTTAAATACCTTCAATCTATTAGTTAAATATTTGTGTATAAAAAAAATATTTTTCATCTGATATTCCTCTAATAAAGGATTATTGATTAATGAAATGATGCATACAATTCATTTTATAGAATATATACAAAAGATCAAAAAAATAAATTTTAAATAAAATTTATTTTTCAACTACATCAGAAAGAAGAGCTTAATTTTGTATTTCATTTATTGTGTCAAATTTATTTATATGATTGAGAATTTGAAATTTTTTAGAATATCATTTTTGTATTGTATAGGTATTAAACATTTTGATATTTTTGTAACTTTTTAAATAAGTAATAATAATTATATAAGTAATAATAATTATATAAGTAATATTCATTCTAGGTTCTAGTATAGAAAATATATATCATATCTCACTTTTGTCATTATTTGGCAATGAATAACTTGATTGTCAACTACAAAAATACTACCAGACCAAACTTAAGAACTACATATATTTAAATTATTTAATAAAATATTTTTTAAATTTATAAAGCAATGCCTAAATATAGATTATATTAATTAAACATTTATATTTCTTGTTTTTTAATTCATATGATATAAGCAACAAAATAATAATTTACAGGATGCTTCACTTACAATAGGGTTGCATTCAGAAATTTCAGTCATAATTTAAATAACTGCATCTATCAAAAATAATGTTCAAAGTTATAAATGGATGTTATATTCTCCAATCACTAGAATTCATAATATTTAATATATTTTTAAAAAATGCAACAATAATGATTAAATGGTATTTATTCTTTAAAATGAAAGAATTGTATATTTTGTGTCTACCAGCATTTTATGTAGATAAATAAATAAAATGCCATGTAAAAATAAAATATATGTTTGTTTTTAGCCTCAACTAGATGGCTACATAGTAAAGCATTTTGGAAACCAGGTTCAATTCTGGATCTCTCATCTAGTTTTTCAGGAGGAGTCCAGGTCTGGCCAGGCTCGTTGAACTTCATCCTTCATTCTTCTGATCGATCCAACCATGAATGTAGGCCAGCTTGTTCAAGCTCTTAAAATGACTGCTGTCAAAAAGTATCCTATGTGATTCAATAGCTTAATTCAAACTAATCTAACCAAATTTCTAGCATAATAAGCAATTATTTTTTAACATTACTTCCCAATCATTGGCTGATTACAATGTAATGGAGTATACTCCAGACCAGTGGCTCTTAAGGAAAATGTGGCTGCACAGTCACATTTTCCTTGAGAGCCACTGGTCTTGAAAAATGAAAAATTTCTGTGGCTGCACTGATTTGAAACTTTATGATAACATCACAAGATGACAAACATGATAAAGTATTTGCTAGCCATCTGAAAAATTGTTCAATTGTTGATCACTTACCTTTAGATTTTCTAAGAAGGGATTAAGATCAATCTATTAAAACCAATTTTTCAATCTTTCAGTTAACAATCCATTGTGGGTTCTTGGGCAATCATGAAGGACTCTGAGTAGGCTCCAACATCTTGTATGCTGATGAGATTCAGTAACATGATTGAATTAGTTTAATCCAACTTTAATGAGTTGAAAATTGATAATTTTTTATAGGAAGTGTAAATAATAAATTTTTTATCCAATCATTCAATTTTTATTAAAAAAAAAATATTTTTTAAAATCAACTAAATAAGATACTGTACTGATTTGGATTAGCAAAAGTATGATCACTCTACTTTAATCATATTTTATAAATGACTTCTTAAATTAAATAATTTGCTGAGACTAGGGTGGGCAAACAAGATAATGTACTTATCTTGATTAAAAAATGTGGAATGGTGCAAAAATAATATAAGAAGGCCACATTTTTTTGTTCAATCGCCAAAATCTCTTCTATATAGGATAATTCTATAAATACAATAAATAAAATTTTAACGCAGTTATATTCTGCATTTCCTTAAACTCTGTCATCCCATTTGCACAGGTAGCTATTTTGTTGTTGTGGCCACATTAAAATCACCTGGTGGCTGCACTTGAGAACCCCTGCTCCAGACCCAATTATAAACTCACATTTGTGGTACTCAGCAGGATTTATCATTGCTGGATCAGCATTCAGGCTGGACTCATCAAAAAATTTTTCAAGGTGTGGAATCTGAATTCCATTCTGGGGTGGGCCTAAGATTGAATTTGAATAAATGTGTTAATTGCTGATACTTCAGATAACATTTTTGAATTGAAACAATATAATCTAACTTTATAAAAAAGTACTTATGATCAGTATGGTGGGGTACTTATGGGGGTTATTGTATTATATGCTGCTTTCCTTATTGGATAATAAGCACTTGGCATCGTAGGCTGCTCACACCTATGGTGGGAGCAGTCTGTGGTAACAGTGGGCAATCAAATTTTTGATAGGATTGGATAGGCTGTCTGGATATCTAAAAAAAAAAAAAAAAAAACTTGGTAACGTAGAGCAGAGTTTGATTTATGAAAGTGTAAATAAGTTTTCCTTCGTATAGAGGTCTGAGCCCTGGAATTAAATACAAATACTCCAATATGAATTGAAACATAGCATGCTTCCATTGTGGCACCAACTCAGCCATCCAGTCAGGATGGCTGAGTAGATTCTGACTAGGTGACTGGAGTCAGTTGCACCTTTATTATAAAACTATTGATGGCAGCCATCATAAATAATCATTGCTGTAAGAACAGACTTGTACTATTGTAAATTGGGTCCCTGCATTAATCTTCTAAAAACTTATGATTTTATATTTGGCTAAGAATCTTTAATGATTAAAACAACAAACATTTTTTCATGTAATCCAATCCAGTTTAACTATATTTCAATGCACAAATCTTTTCACACATTATCATTTCGGTCAGCTTTCTTAATAGATTGATTAACAGAAAAAGAATTTACAATAATAGTCAGGATATCAAGAGAGTATGTTCTAATGTCAGTCATGAAAATTATATAGTATGATAATGAAAAAAATCATTTTCAATAAAGTATGATTTTTACAATATACTTCACTGATAAAATAAATTTTTTAAGTTTTCTCTGTATTATGATCAATGGAAAATGATTATTAAAATTCCTTTTGCATTAGAATATCAGTTTATTGTATAATTTTATTGAAACAAAAAATATATAATTTGTTAAATAAAAATACATCTGGATTGCTAAATAGAAAAGAGCAAAATTGTTTTTAAACAGTAGTATAGTGTTAGATTATGTTTCGGATCCAAAATGTATACAAATTGATTTCTGATACTACATATGAATTTTCTAAAATCATATCAAAAATGATATGATTTTAGAAAATTAATCAAAAATGATATGATTTTAGAAAATTATCTTGACATTAATCATATCAAAAATGATATGATTAATGTCAAGATAATTTATGGGTACTTGAATATGCAGCACTCAGTTAAGAGCAATATTGAAAGGTTAAGGAAATAACAGGTCCCTTGTTTATTATTTTAAACATAAAATATACACATTATCCTATATTGCAATGTTAATAAAAATTATACACAACCAACCAAAACAATTAAATGTTACAATATTCAATAATTACAATATTATTACAAATATTACGATAATTATCTTCACAAAAATTATTACAGAATGAATATTCAGATAATCAAATGATTAAATATAATTAATTTTATTCTTTACTGAATGAAGATTTATATATAATCCTTAGACATAGATAAAAGGCTTGAGAGAGAGATGAGTAACTTTTTTCATTTTCTTCTAAATTCTTTTTTGCCAAATTATTTTCAAATTACCAAATGAGAGAAGAAAAGCATTGTGATAACTTCAAGCAAAAAAGAAGGATGATTTCCACTAATGGATAAATAGCAAAAGCTTGAAGAAAGGAAAAAGTTGAATTCTCAATTCAGTATTTGAGGGAATTAGAACCAATCATTAATTGAAGTTAATACTTTCATTTTAAGATTGGTGTTTGAGAATGTCAGGATATGTCAGTTGTGGGTCATTTACTCAATCAGTAAATTCATATTACATACTTATAAAGCATTGTTGACAAAAGATATTTAAATTTCAGTCAGTTTTGTCTGCTTTTACAAATCAAATAACATTTTAATTAATCTTATGATTTTGTTTTAAATGATAAATTTTGATCAATCATTCTAAAACTATCTTCCCAAATATTGCTTGTCATTTTATGATTTTTACAATCATTATATTTGAATTTTTAAAAAATTAAATGAATTCAATAAATGATTAATTTTAGATTATAATTATTAAACGACAATTTTATTTTAATTAAAGGAATATAAGTTTAATAAACCTTTCAAAATTTCAACAAGTGAAATGATTTTCTGGTATTAAAAATTAAATTTGCAGCAGTCTATTATAATTAATGGATAAAACATTTTATTTTGATCCTATAATAATTTATACAAAACATACCTGCAAGCAAGATAACACCAGACAAAGTAGTATATCAAAAAAAAGATGAGGGACATTGCCCAAGATCTCACATAAGTCCAATTGGAACTTCAAGTTTAAATCATTTCTCAATTTGGCAATAAAAAAATTGTAAACAGAAAAAATTGTTTAGATTTTAATTATAGTATCAATGTGTGTAGTTTTAAACAGATGATAAATTTCCTGATACAAGTAAGTCTGGATCATCTTGCTCCCTTAAATCTTTTGGTTGGTAGATGGACAATTTTCAGCTTTATTTTAGAAATGGTCAATAAAATATCCTTTTTTCTTGTCCTGCAAAATTTTTTGTAACAAACCACAATTCTGAATATCTTTAGAAATTTTAATGCTACTTTCCGTAGGAGTGCTTTTAGGATAATTCACATTAGAGATTCTAATGACACTGTCAGAATCCTTAAGAGTTTAGTCATTTGCTTTATGTAAAAGTGTGATAACAGGTTTTATAACAGAATAGTTTCTTTTAAATCTCTAATTCAAAAAGATTCTTATTAGTGAGTTCTACTGTGTGGGAAGATACAGTAAGACCCCGCTTAATGCTGTTTCGATATAATGCTGTTTTCTTTTGAATTCTATATTTTTATTAATTCACTTTGGTGTAGTTTTCAAACTGTTATTCTTACATAAATTCGAAATCGCAGGAATTTGTTGCATTGATACTCCTGTGCCGTTTCAGTGTGTTTAATATCAGTGCAGTGCAGTACATATGAAAGTTTGCTGCAATCAGAGTTCATATTTATGATCATCAATGTTATTTTACAGTAATAAAAATAATAATTATCCCATTTTAATTTTAGCCTGAATGCTCCCACTTTAAATTATAGTTCCTTGAAGTTAGAACATTATTTTTTCATCAATATTTTTTCA
>AYEL01048424.1:0-28038 GCA_000484575.1 Olivierus martensii
AATCTCACAAAGCAAGAACCAATTACCATATTTTCCATAGAGTTAATACTTCGATTAGTGCGAGAAATTCGTGGAACCAATTATTCGCGCTAATCGAGGCCTACCTGTACATAGAATTACTAATTATCATCTACAAAGAAGTTACAACCATTGTATTACATATAGTTAGCAGAAAATAAAAATTCAAATATTTGACAGTTATCCTTAAATATTCCAATAGTCAGTGGATGGAAGCAAAAAGTAAAAATAAACTTCAAAGGAGATATCTCAATCATCTCAAGTTTACCACTGACATAATTCAATTTGGCCATATATCAAATGAACTACTACAAATGTTAATAGATCTTGGAAAAGAGTACTACAAATAAACTAAAAAAAATAGTACTACAAATAAACTATGAGAAAAACAAATGCAATAATACAGAAACAAAGATAAAATCAATAATGATAATCAGACTAGGGTCACCTGATGAGAGTATATAGCTTGTGCACTGCACTAGGTGCCTGGTCAAGAGAGCTTCCATGGGGAGTTAAAATATTTTAAAAATTTTTTCAATTTTCAAATTGACACACACCCACTTTGATTTTATTTCATGTGTCATAATTATGTTAATTGCATTATTTTATACTGCAAAAGTGAAGATGATGGAAAACCTTGCATTTAATATACATTCATTTATTGAACATTTCAAAAATATAAATCTGATTTAAAGATTATAGAACAGATTAGGATTTTGAAAATATAAATTCTATATAACAAATAACAGAGATTTTGGAGATTGGTCCTATTTTTCTCAAAGAATGAAGAAAAGATTGTTTGAATTCAAAACAATGGATGAACTTGTAAAAGAACCAAAAAAGAATTTTAAAATACTTTTTCTCTTTTTAATACTAGATACTAAAATATCATCTCTCTAGTAAAAAGTTTCAGCTGTTAAAAAACAATCAAGTAGAATGAGTCTCTGTTTAATATCAGTGGTAGGTTCCCGAAAAAATGTGACAACTGAAACTAAAAACTCTATTTACCTAGCATATAAATTTTCCAATATTCCATATATTCATATATATATATGAAAATAATTTAACTAAATATTATTTATTGGCCAAATGATCCTTAATTAATATTTTTGGGATTAAATGGATTTAAAATTTAGAACTTTAGTACCATCATCTCTTGAGTTAATAATAAAATAAATTTAGGATAAGATGGTGCCATCTATTATTTAATAATTGAAGTTTAAATAATTTTCCCAAAATAAAAATTTGCCCAAAATAAAAATTTGCCTTGGCTCAGAGTTAAAATGTGATCTTTAGGCTAGCACCTCAGTGCTCAGTGCTCTAACCATCTAGATTACTATGGTAACTAACAGATTTCTATTTCTGGAAGTCAATATAAATAACCTTTGATTTATAAAGCCTCAAATTAAATAGTTTCAAAATTACAAAATTTGTACCCCTTTATAGATTTTGTTATTGTTATACATGGTTTACCTGAATTTCTAGGTATTTCTAGAAGCTTCTGTAAATAGAACAAAAGGGACCATTTGAGTGTCTCTCTCTCTCTCTCAATGAGAAGTGGTAGGAACTTCCAAAAATTAGTGTACCATTCAGAAATACTATGGCTAATGAAAGGGATTGAGAAAACATGTCTTCTGATTTTTTGGAATCATCATAAAAGACATGGGTTACTCAGACTATTTTTACTGAATGGTACATCCAGAAATTTTGTGCATAAGTTTCCAAGTTTTGCTTAACTAATAACTTATCTAAAAAAGTTTTATATTGGTTCTGGACAATGCTCCTGATCATCCAGTTAATCTTCAGGATATTCAGAACAATGATTTAAAAGTTAAGATAGTTTATCTGTTGCCAGACACAATGTCAATTCTTCAACTGATGGATCAAGGCATGATTTTGACCTTTAAAAGATATCTGTGAACAGCTCTTAAAGGTATGATAGAAGCAACTGAAACATCAATGACTATGAAGGAGTATTGGAAATCATATCACATTTTGAAGGCCATCACTAACATTGTGTCTTCCTGGGAAGAAGCGAGTCAGTTGTGCATGAATGATGTTTGGCAAAAGTTGTGACAGAGTGCAGTTTTAGACATAGAAACTAAGACAGAACAATTATCAAATTTTGTTGATGAAATCACTAGCATAGCTCAAGATCTTGGTGTTGACAATGTTGATGCTTAGGATATTACTGAACTGCTTGAAGTCACTTTCAAAAGAAAACCTTGAAGAATTAGCTTTATAACTAGAATAGGCACCAGAAGAGGAAAAAGTAAAAGAATTGGAATCTATCAGGGAATTGTCAAAAAAATTTCTACAAGGAAATCTTTCCAAGATGCATGAGATTTTGAATAACTTCTCTGATAATGACCCTACTGGGAGTGTGCTTCCGCAATCTGCAGAGGAGTCAATGCCCTTCTCAAGCCCTACTCCAAACTCTTGCAGGAACAACACAGAATTATCTGGCAGTTAACATTGACTAAGTTTTTTAAGAAAACAGTTCCAACAGAAACAATAATCAGACAACAAGACTTTGGCCATAACCTCCATAGTCAACTTGGCAAGAAGAAGAAACATGAAAACATTTATTGACGAACCTGCAGTGATAGTATATTTTTGTCATGAAGTTTTGACCAAAGATTTTTTGCAAATTTATTGTTGCATGAATTTTTTTGTTTGTAAAATATTTAATTACAGCATACAGCTATATTGTATTTTTCATCAATAAATGTCTTCATTTTTGTGTGTATTTGTGTCAAAAATTAATGTAATTGGCCAGTTTATGGAATTTTTTTCAGTTTTGGAATGTAGTAATTTTACCTCAGATTATGAACTAATATTGCAGAACTTAACTCTGGCATAAATCAATGGTTATTTATAAAGTGATTAATTTCAACTTCGTGTTGGACACAGACTCTGTTGAAGCCAGATAAGAGTATCCATAAATTGTATCATGCTATTTCAAACAATTTTTGATCCTTTCCCTCCTCCATTTTTTATCATACCAAGTTTGATCCCCTGACCATATCATCACAAATTTGAAGACCCTTCCCCTTCTACTCAAAAATTTTTTCTCTGACTTTATTTTTACATAGTCAGTAAAATAAAGCAATATTTTAAGTAATAGAAGAAAGAAATTATTTTAGACTGATACTTTGTTACATAGCTAGTATTGTATAGATTAGGTGGAAACTCTATGGTATGAGTATTCTTGCAGCTGTAACAACAGAGATTAGATGAAAGCAAAAATGAAGATCATCTAATAAAAAATTTATCGCCATTAAGAATTCATTAAAAACAAAAAAAATGTAACTTTCAAATAAGCCTTCAAACACCTGGATATAAAAGTCTTAGAACTAGATATATTGCATATCTTATATTTTATAGCCAATATATCTCCAAATATATTAGTTTTTATTTTTCAAACAGTTACAGTAAGCATAAACATTTTATATTTTACAAAAAACAATTTTTCAGTCATAGAAATATAAAACTCTTTTAACCAATTTTGCAGCACAGTTTATCACAATTTGAACGACTTCCTCCTTCCCATATGTCATTTATTGTCACAAATCTATATTCTTCCCTTCCTTAACAACATGATGTAGTTTATGGATATTCCCTAATAGTATTTCCAAGCGGGAATTCCTTACTGCCTGTTCTCAGGAATTTTTTCATTTCCTGTTCCCAGATCCTGAGAAAATTGGTTGGGAATGAAAAATTGGCTCCTAGAACCCAGTAATACCTACAATGGGAAATAAACATACTACTCACAATGTATCTTTTAGACAAATTTTCTATTTATCGCTATCTTAAGTTACATTGTGTTACAAAAATTACATGCCACTAGGAATGCACATGCGACATCAGAATCAGGATAACACATGACCAGCTAATTATAGCTCTTGTAAATTGAGCATATTTGATCATGGAAAACAGAAAACAGTTTGTATTTACACAGAAAAATATTTATTTTCACACCCAGGATTTGACTATAAAATCATCTTCAGGTGAACTAATGAAATCTAAGATAGCTTACCTTAATATGATATTGTAGTTAAATCCTGGGTTGTGAAAATAAATATTTGTGTAAACACACACTGTTTCTGTTCTCCATGATGAATTGTTTCCACAAAGTGACGGCTGCAGCTGGATGGCCAAGTGGTAGTGTGTTGGAGGGCCACGAAGGAGGACCCAGGTTCATATCCTGGGTCTGGTAACTAATGAAAAGGTTTTCCTGAGGTTTTGGGCCTGGCCCAGTAATACCTGTCCTTCACCATTTGGCCCCTTTCACGGGTGTGGGTGCACCCTGTGATTGGAACTGGCCCCACTCCTTAGTAATCCCCAATTACAAAGGGGCGTAAAAATGCAAATAAAAAATCAAAGTGACATCCGATAATACCAACCACATTTGATCAGTTTGTTTGCTGCTGCTGATTGTGATGTATGTTAATATATTGTGTAATATACATAAAAACTGACTGTATACTATAAGGTTTGGTTAAATAAAGTTTCCATTAATTACTTTGTTCATATTTTGAGAAAACCTGAAATATAATAGAAACCTAGTCAAAATGATACCAAAGTGACTCCTGTTTAGCACTCAGGACAAGAGATGCACTAGTCATGAAATTCCAGTCGATCTCCATTTAGGAAATTTTATTTACTCATTTTTTTGCATTAATCTTGTACATGTAGGAGAGAGTCAAAACCTCTGAAAGACTGTGCCAAAGCCATGAACTCCAATTGCCTCACCCTCTCTATGGCTTTTCTGTTTATTAATATTTACTATTATAGTCATTATTACAGATGATCAATGAAAATTAAATAAAAAAGATTATTTCGGAAATTCTTGGGAAATACGATTTCCTGTTCTTGATTTCCAAAAGTTCCAAAATGTGGGAAATTTGGAAGCACTATTCCCTAATGTATCACAATGTAAACCATCTAGGAAACATAAGCAAATATTATTTACTAGTCAAATGATTGCTAGTGAATAATTTGCCAAGAGTGCTTATGAGTTAGTCCATCTGGGAGTGCTAATATCAGCCATGTCTGATATGTTTTTAAAATTAGTCATTATATTAACTTCCTGAAATGGAAATCTGCCAGTTACTATGGTAGTCCAATGGTTAAAGTACTGGCATTCTATCCCAAAGATCATAGTTTGACTCTGAACCAAGCAAATTTTTATTTTAAGAAAATTATCTAAAATTAAACTTCAGTTATTAACTAATAGATGATGGTACTATAATTCTAAATTAAACAGAATTTAATAATAATAATTTTTAATTCCAAAAATATTCATTAGGGATCATTTGGCTAGTAAATAATAATTGGTTATATTTTCTAGTTCATGTTGGAATGCAATAAGCAATTTATTCACACATTGTTTTCATTTGAAAAAATATTATTTTTAATAAAATTAATAAATTTTATTTGATTTATTAAAAATATGATCAGACTACTCTAATAGCATTTTTTGATGGCTTCTGTTAATATATTTAAAACATTATATAGTCATATCTCACTTTATAGCACTTCACTAATATAATGCTTTAAAAAAAGGCTCTCCTAAAAAACTGAAGTGTAAGACCCAGAATTGAACCCAGATCCTCTAAGGTGATAAGCAAATGCTTTTTACCATGTGGCCTCCAGCAGAGCTTTTTAGACCTAGTATTATTGCACATAAAACAAATGATAGTATAAGAATGTTTTTAGGCTTTCATATGCATTTGCAAAAAAAAAAAGACTAATTTGCTTTAATGTAATGGTCTGAAACATTACTGTCATATTAATGAGATTATGCCTGTATTTTTATAACATATCTCCTATCAAGATTGATTTTAACACATACAAAAATAGAATAGATTTCTGCCTGTAAGACTATGGCAAACCATCCAAGGAAATAAGAGTATGATATTCTTGTTCAATTTATGAGAATTTTCAAGGAATATCTATACTTATATACTAAGATTAAGTGTATTTAGATTTATGATGTAATTTTTTGCTTGATCATATAAATTTTCCATATATAAAATACAATTTTAAATTATAAAACAAAATCTCAACTAGCTTATCAGACCTTAAAAGAAAATTATAGATGCAATTAGACCATCCTACTTCAGCTGCACAGAGAAAGTGAGCGTTAACAGAAAAAAGAGTGAGATGTCTATATAAAATAAGTATAAATTGTAATGTCAACCTCAAAGATAGGAAAAGACAAAATAAATTGTATACTTGAAAAATAAATCCCTACACCAATAGTAGTTTTGGAACCATTTGTATACGAGACCAATTCACCCTTGGTAATGTATCCAAATCCACCTTCCAAGCTAGGAAAAACAACAACGAAGAGTTTGAACAAGCTAAATCTGGGCACCATGTACCACTCAACCATTAGCACAATATCTCACACCTTGATTTTGTTTTAGCCAGAGGAAGGAGCTCAAAACTGAGACCTTTTCTACAACAAGGACACAGAGTTGGAATTAGAGGAGAAATGGTTTTGTTCGTATTTGTATATTTCAGTCTACTTTAAAAAATAGAAGAAATAAACAACATTTTTACTACTAAAATACAAAAGTATAAAATATCTATAGCATTCATTGCAGATGTATTTGAAAGACCCAAAAATTTTTTATCGGTAATTTATTTACTGATCTATTATAGTTCCCTAGAACTCTACCATTGCATTATTTTCTATTATATTGTTATACTATGGTATATATTGAGAATATTTTATTTTTAATATACTTTATTTTTTACAGAGTGATTCAGAAAAATATGGAGTAAATTAAAAAAAAGGAGAGTTTACAAAAATATATTATTAAATTAAAATAAGTTAAACATATTTTAATTTCTATCTGACCTATTGATCTCAAAATATTCTGTATATAAACTTTCTGTTGAATTTAGTAAAAATTGATTAAACTAATCTGCCTTTAATATTTTTTTATTCTGAGGACTAATATAACTTATTTTACATAACCATATTGTTCCTGATGTCTATATAAAACATACAAAATCGTTGTTTTAATATAATATGTTAGGAAAAGAAATCCTTGCTTTTTAATATATAAATTTATTTTTATTTAGGGATACAATTATAATCAAGGACAGTGGAATCAAGGACAATGGAAGTCTGGTGGCAGTGGTGAGTTTCATAATCTTATCAAATAAGAATTCTAATTTACACTCTTTCTGTAACTTATTATATTAATAATATAATTTATCATCAGGTTATTACAATCAACAAGGTTATGGTGGTTCATATCCTTATCATCAACAATGGAGTCAACAACCTTATTACCAACAAAATCAAGGATATGGTCAAGGATATTATAATCAAGGGTATTATCATCAGGGTTATGGTGGTTATGGACAGAAATGAATTAATTTTAATTGCTTTCATCTTTCATTTTATCATTGACAAACTGCCAGGCAAAAAATTATTCCTGTCATACAAAATTATATTGACAGATCTGTAATTTGTTTGTAGTCTTGTAAGACAATGATATAAGATTAAATATAAACTGCTTTTAGTATTAACTAGTTAAAAAAAATCATTTTTTATAGTGCTGTCTTTTTTGTGATGTGTCATAAAGCTCAAATCTTTCTTGGAATTGTGCTAAATAAATCAGTTAGACTACTGACTGTTAAAAGTAGTGCATTCTTATTATGCAATGCGCTTAAGACTGATTTAAATTTTATTAAATGTATTTTTTTCTCCCTCCTTCATTTATATACATCAACTTTGTTTGTATATACATATATATTATTTTATATAGTTGGTCATGTTCTGAATCATAATGGCAGTGTGATCAGTAATACAACTGAAAATAAATAAAAAGTAATCTTATCTTGTATCTAAAATTATCTTTCAATTTAAATTAAATAGTTATAAAACAGTCATTACATATGTGTATTTTACTATCATTGTAGTATTTTCTAACCAAAGCATTCAATAGTTAAATATAAATTCATGGTCATTGTTTTATCACTAAATGGAAAATTATTTTGTGATTTGTCTTATCAAATAAAGATCTATATGAAATATCTTTTAAATGCTAAAGTATGAATTTGACAAAGTAATATACACATCCATTTTATGTCAACTTAATATATACAGTATATAGTATTGAATATTTTATTTGAATAATATAAAATCAACTAACTAAAAACACTTGATAAAGAAAATTACGTGTTTAAGTATAAGCAGAAATATCCTAAAATTGAATTATAATAACTCAATTAATTAGTTAATTCTTAATTATTAGTAATTATTTAACGATCAACAAGCTATCAATGACATCAAATTTTTATAAGACTTTCAATCACGTCAATTTTAGTTTTAGCTATTTCAGTTTAAAGTTTTGAATTGTGACTGTATTTTAGTTATTTTTTGGTTTCTAACACACACCATTTTAGTGATGGTTTGACCGTTATTGTGAGATTGTGTTTTAATTTTATTTTACTGTTTAATTTAATTTAATTTTTATTTTACTATGAGTTCGTTGCATCTATGAAATGAGTGAGAAAAACATAAAATAGAAAATGAAAAGTAGCGGTGGGAAAATGACTTTTTCATAACAAATCACATGGGTAAAGCTGTTTTGTTTAACGAATGTATTCCTGACTTTTGTGATTTTGGTGGGAAAGTAATATCAACGTTTGATAGTACTTATTTGTGTGAAACTGATTTTCTAACATGAAAATAGTTAAGAATCGATTCAGAACCTGCCTTGGAGATTCTTGTTTTACATATTCTGCGGATAGCTACAACAGGAATGGTTGTAAATATCCAACTGGTAAATGCTGCTGCCCGCCCTCATTTATCACATTAAATAGGTACATACATACTATTTTTATATTTTTTAACTGTTTATATTTTATAACTTTTTGTTAACATGTTTATTGGATGCAATCTGGTAAATATAAGGTTTGTTAATCTGGAAATAAAATTGATTTCCAAAAAGCGTTATATTTATGCGTTCCGTTTGTTGAGACAATAGCGCAGGGGTGGGCAACATTTTTGTTTGTAGGGGCCGTATAGAAAAATTTATGGTGGGCCACGGGCCAAAACAAAAACAATTGATGATGATAGTATTTTTTTTAAAAAAGAGAAGGCACACATATGTAAGTATACATAGCGTTGTATTAAATATAATAATGTGGCCTGCGGGCCGGAGGTTGCCCACCCCTACAATAGCGTATCAAGTACCAAAGCCCTTCCCCCTTTTATGTAACTGCAGCCCTCCATATCTCTAGTAAGCACAGCTATGGCCCTCGTGTTCATTATAATTGGACAGTGCTGATCTATAAGATCTTTCGCTACAGTCTTAGAAAGCCTAAACAATCGACAAAAATGGTCCTCGGGAATATCAAAAGCATCCACTGTTGTTCGAATTATTCTCTGTTGTCTTAGAGAACGTCGTTCTTCAATTTCTAAACCTTCAATAACCGAAAGAGTAAAGCATTCGTCCGCCATTATAGCTGAAAATTTTAGAGTGTAGGGATTTCGCCGACTCTGGAAGATGTGTGTTGACCAGGAATTGCGTTTCATATCATCATCAAAAGTGTTCTTCCTTTTATCTATTTCGATACTTTTTAAAAGAGAAAATTCTATACTATACTGTATTTATACGAAAACAAAGCTGAATAATAGTAATGTTAAGTAGCTAACGGCAAAAAAGCCCATCTTTCTGGTGTTTCACCTCTTCAAAGCCAAGTGACTGTTCTTGGACTGCTCTTCGTCCGGTTTTACTAACCGAAAATTATATTAATTTGTTAATTGATTTCATAAAAGGAGACGGAGCTTTGTTAGTAAGACTGGTCTATGCTTACAATCGTAAAAGGAGGCGGAGCTTTGTTAGTAAGACTGGTCTATGCTTACAACTTGCTTTAATCGAATATTTGCTCGGACTAAGTGAAAAACGGTATCATTTTAAATTAATCGAATATTTGCTCGCACTAACTGAAAAATGGTATCAATTTTAAAAGAGGCGAAGCTTTGTTAGTAAGACTGGTCTATGCTTACAACTCGCATTTGACATCATTAAAGGGGACGGACCTTTGTTAGTAAGACTGGTCTATGCTTACAACTCACATTAATGAAAATTTGCTCGCACTAACTGAAAAACGGTATCATTTTTATAAGTCGCCGAGCTTTGTTAGTAAGACTGGTCTATGCTTACAACTCGCATTAATCGACAGCTTTGTTAGTAAGACTGGTCTATGCTTACAACTCGCATTAATCGAATAAATGGACCTTTGTTAGTAAAACTGGTCTATGCTTACAACTCGCATTAATCGAATATTTGCTCGCACTAAGTGAAAAACGGTATCATTTTTATAAGTCGCACTAATCGAATATCGTAACTGAAAAACGGTATCAATTTTATAAGTTGAGATCGGAAGAGCGTCGTGTAGGGTCTATGCTTACAACTCGCATTAATCGAATATTTGCTCGCACTAACTAGTCTATGCTTACAACTCACATTAATCGAATATTTGCTCGCACTAACTGAATCTATGCTTACAACTCGCATTAATCGAATATTTGCTCGCACTAACTGAAAAAAAAGGTATCATTTTTATAAGTTTACACTTAGTGTTTCTGATTTCCCGGCCTTTGAATCATTTTTATAAGTAGCACTAATCGAGGCCTACCTGTATTTTTGCGTTAAGTCGCACTAATCGAATATCACATTATTCGAACTCGCACTAGTCGAGGTCTACCTGTATTACTATTCCTTAGTTTTCTATTCTAACTTGTAAATGAAACGAGATGGTCCGCGAGAGCTGACGCTATAGTGGCTTTGAAACGTGGATGTAAACAAATTAAAGAAGCATTACTTGAGCTATTTCTCCTCATGTAAAACCTATTTCTAAATTAGAGAACTCATCATTAGCTGAACATTTTGACAATTTAGATACAGAAATATTAACTGTTGTGTGGAACAAAACTTTACAACGAATAAATGCTACTAGTAAATCTCTATAAAACCCCTATATGGATATACTGTTAGCTAATAATTTGTTATAGTTTTTAGTTGGTTTTATTTTAGATATAAGAAATAGTTTTGTTGCTTTAAATGAAGGAGCGAATTTATTAACAGATGAAACAAAATTTAAAGATGAGAAGAAAAGAGTAGAAAAACGAAAAAAAATGTATGACGAAATTTTACAATCTAATGGTGAGATTATATTTCGTGAGAAAGAAAATTTCATAATTAAAACTTTTAATGTCATTCGTGAATAAGCTAGCTTTGGTAATTAATGAAAGAGCAAAAAGCTATTTAGATATATTAAATACGTTTGACATTTTTTTTGAGGAAGGATATAGATCAAGATAAGTACAGGACTAGCATTAATAAAATTTTACAACTTATGGGATTGATATTGATTCAGAAAAATTTGATGATGATGATAAACAATTTTTGATAATGATATAGGAAGAAAATTTTTCAATTAAAAATCATATATAATAAAGGAATAAGCATATGGAGTCCATGTTTCTGCGCATGTGCGAACTCCCGCGCCAGAAGTGTCGCTGTTACTATTTGCTCTCGCTTCGAATCTTTAATCGCGTCTTTTAGAAAACTAAATCCGAATCTTATGATAAATTTTGCTTTAATTTATCATAGTTTACTTCCTATTTATGTTTCTTTTTATAAATTTTGCTTTAAATTATCATAGTTTACTTCCTATTTATGTTTGCATACTACTATTTGTTTTTTTACTTCAATTTCTATCTTTATCGATCGAAAAATTTTGACTGTTCCCCAGCTCGAGAGTTCAGTTTGCATTCTGCGTGTCCAGGTTACATAAATGTTGCATTTAAATAATATTTAATTTATTTCAGAATTTAAATAATATTTTATTCATTTCAAAAATTATAATTTTTTATTTTAAGATAATAATTGTAATTATTACCTAAATAACTGAATCGGTAAATCGATAGTTTGTTAGTTGCCAATTTCATGTAAAGAAAATTTCAAAGTTCAGTTTGGAGGAGGAAAACAAGCAAAAGCATTATATACAAGGTTATGCTTCATAAATGAAAAATCTCAAAATTTGACAGATAAGAAACAAATGTTTCGTTTTTGGTGTATTTGGTCACATAGTGACGAGGGGCTAACTAGTATGTATAAATTATAAATGATGGGTTAAGGTCTACTTTTCCGAATGTTTTAAAAATATTTTTGACTGTGATTATTTCAAATGCGAGTGCTGAACGCTCATTTTCAGCGTTGAAACGAATAAAAAATTATTTAACAAGGAGAGGGCACGGTCTGGGAAATGAACTTTGGAATCAAACTTTGAGTGTTGAGTTTACCCTTCATGATTAATATGATAAAATATTAGGGCGCACTATTCAGCCAATTCCGAAAAAAATGGATTCAAAGTTTTCATAGCTGTTATATGATAAAAAAATGTGCGAATATGTCAGAACGCCGAGTAGTCGAGTCGGTTGCACGCTGTACGTCGGTGCTGACTTCCGGTATTGGCCGCGGATTCGGTGTGCGATTATTATTATGTTTTTTCGTTTCAAACCTGCATTTAGGGCTTTATTAAATGATTCCCACATTTTTCAATATAAATTAAGAAGCACATCCTCATCATTACAATTATATCTGAATTTAATTGTAATGATGAGGATGAACCTTAGAACATATTGTTATAATTTTATTAAATTATTGGGAATCGATAAAATATTTTAATAAAATTTTGTTAAATAGTTACAACTTCAAAAAGTTTATAAACTCCTCATTTATAAGATATCTAACAATTTATGTAGATGGGCAGATATACTTTGTCTTTCATATTAAAGAATAATGTGGTATGTCCAATGCAAATATGGCAATCACTATATTATTTCTTATCAAGCTTTTCAGATCCACAATAGTTCTGATTAGTTGATAAATACTACATGATTAATTTGCTTTTATTGTGATACTAAATTCACACATCTTGCAATTGTCATATTGATTGGATTTTGTTTTGTCTGTAATGATAAAATTTTCTTTAAAAGTTTGTTTGATTTCTCTTTTAGCTCTCTATTTCAATAAATACTCAAAAAAATGAAAAATTTTCTTCTAGAATTTCTTTGGCATTAGAGAATTTATTGTTCAACAAAAAAAATGAAAAGCAAGAATATAAAATTTTTTTAAGTCATTGAGGAAATTATGGAAATAAAAATTTGTTTTATCTAATAAAAATTGTATATCTTATTTGTAAAATCTGTTTATAAAAAAATTATTTTGATAAACAAAATTTTGTTGTGTTGAAGAGGAATTTCAAACTCTAGAAAGAACAAAAAATGCAATTTTATATCAGATTTCCCATGCATATCATATATAACTGAATAGATATTTTTTTGTTTTCTTTCTGTTTCTTGTCTATTTGAAATTGAAAGCACATAAGTGCATTTATCAAATATATAACTCACAACATGCAAGGAAATTAGGCCAAATCATATGAAGAACTCAGTCCAAAAGAATAATTTGTATTTGTAATTAATATTTTATAAGAAAATTTTGCTTATGCTTCTAATATTATAATATAGACTTCAATGTCAATTATTATATAAATATATAATAATTGGCATTGAAAATGAAATATATGGAAAAATGTATGAAAATGCTAAACTACAATGTCAGAAACAAACAAATACAGCACTATTTAGCTATTGCCTATGAGTATCTTCCGCATTAAATTACCTGGTAGAAGTAAACTTGCTAAATAGTGCTGTATTTGTTTGTTTTTGGTATCCCCTAGTATAGCAGAAGTTATGAACACTTTTCATACTACAATGTCAGTTTTGTTTTTAAATTTATTTTATTAGTTAAACACTTTTCTTTACAATCTTTGAAAAAAGGACCAAAAATGCCATATTTTTATAATAAATCTATGTTTATAAGAACTTTTTTTATTATTTTGATATAAGAAAATAACAGTTTGATTTTTGTCCTAATTATTAAGGCCACACTCTGTATATACTGTTATATATATTAATAAAATTTTACTTATTATTATATTTTACTGTGTAAAAAATTAATTTGCATTATATAGACATAACTTTTCATTACAGCAATTACATTCCAGATATCTATTCTAAATCAAATCACAGCTTTTTTCATTTGCTAATTCATATAAAACTTAAATACATATTTAGACTATTATTCATTAAGTGTATAATAGTGCTAGATCTAAAAAATCATGCTGGACAGTCATTGCTAAAGCATTTGCTACCGCTCTGGGTTCAATTTCAGGAGGACTCTGAGCCTGGCCCATCTGTGTTAATTTATTTTTTATATATCTATTCTAAGTATTATTTTGTAATTTGTTGCAAATAATTTTCCTTTTGATATATAAAATAAAAACATGGACTATAACTGAGAAGCACCATATTATTAAAGCACTATAAAGCCAAGATTAGTATACTACAGGTGTGCCAAAGCCAATGGTAAAAATTAACCGGAAGTCACGTGGTGTATGACGACGATGATGTCGTCGTTTTACCCGACGTCGCTTCTCTACAGTAGAAAGTCTTGATTTATTCAAATAACTTTAATCAAAAAATTTCATTAATATTTTGTATTTAATTTCTTTAATATTTGAAATGATGGAATTAAATAAGCAAAATAAAAAAATGTATAAAATAATTTAAACTAGATAATTTATATCTTAAATTGATTAAAACTGTTGAGACTAGAAAAAAAATCATCTTACAAATTATCATTTTTTTATTTGCATAATTATACACAATATATTATAATTATATATATATATTTAACATGTAAATTTAATAAAATTTTTATTTTAAGCTGTTTTTCTTATTCATATAAAATAACATCAATCCAAATGACTGTAATAGTAATGTTATTTTATATGAATAAGAAAAATAGCTTAAAAGTTTTATTAAATTTACATGTTTATGCATATATTATAATATATTGTGTATAATTATGCAAATAAAACAGATGCTAATTTCTAAGGTGATTTTTTTGTCTAGGCTCAAGTTTTAATTAAAGTAACCAGACGTCCTGGATTTGAGTTGTTTGTCTCGTAATGAAAACTCCCGGATTGGTCATGTAATCTTTTTAACATTTTCTCAATGGCACAATGTTGCTGTTTCCTATACTTCATATCAAGATGATGCTGTTGTTATTAACTGGCAACAAATGTTTCTATTTGTGTATGACAAGTATTGAAGATGATAAAAATACTAATATGGAGCTTGTTACAGAAATAGCGGATTTAAAACTCAAATTAAAAGAAAGAATGGATATACAGTATCTATCAATCACTGTACATCATTAATGCAAGATGAACAGAAATATTCAATCACTTTGATATGAACAACATATAACCATTCAGGAATATTAAGAAAATAATTGAATTTGCATTATGCTGGCTAGGCACCAATGTGCAACAAAATATTTTTTTTTTTTTTTTAGTGATGTTTTTTTTTTTTTTTTTTTTTTTTTTTTTTTTTTTTTTTTTTTTTTTTTTTTTTTTCAATGATGAAAAAGTTTTAGATGCCAGAAAAATGCAGCTGAGTGCATTTTGAAATATTGAAAGCATTACAGATTAAGTGCAAATTTTCCAATTCATGTGAAGAATTTTATAATAATTCAAGTAATGAATATTTATTAAAAATTTCATAAATACATATAAATAATCTAATTATTTATTTAATATTATTTGTTATATTGATGGTTATATCTATATAGTCATTTTTGATATTTTTTATTGAAACTGTTATTTTCTGTGTAGTTAATTTTTTGTTATGAAAAGAAGAATGTTTTTAATTTTTTTTATTAATTTATTAAAAATATGTGTTTATTGTAATTTTTAAATTAATAAATGCATGAAAAGATAGATCCAAGACATTTTAATGACTCACAACTAAACAAACTAAGAAAATGGTATCCTCACGAACGTGTTAAGCTTTTTTTTTATTTGGACACATCCCGCATTTCAATATAAAATAACTAGTCACTTTAGTTTTAATCATTTTAAGATATAAATTATCTATCTTAAATTATTTTATACATTTTTTTTATTTTGCTTATTTAATTTCATCATTTCAAATATTAAAGAAATTAAATACAAAATATTAATGAAATTTTTTGATTAAAGTTATTTGAATAAATCAAGACTTCTACAGTCTTTCTATTGTAGAGAAGCGATGTCGGGTAAAACGACGACATCATCGTCATCATACACCAGGTGACTTCCAGTTAATTTTTACCATTGGCTCTAGTTCACCTGAAGTATACTAACCTTGCTATAAAGCAAGGTATGCCTGTATCATCATTTTAGGATAACATATTGCAAATGTAAATTTCTATCTATATAGAAAAATATAAAAATAAGAGATTTAATTTTTTTGAGCTTATTTCAATATAAATTTTGAAAAATATAAAATATTAATGATTTAAAGAAATTATATTTAAAATTTTTGGTTTCTATTGTTGTTTGGGAAGATATTTTAATAGCATTCATTTAAAACATTTTTATAGCTCTGATTACTGGCTTCATTCTGATTATTCACTAAAGCAATCTCCAGCTTATGATGCTTCAAATTATAAGAATTTTATATACAGGGTGTCCCAAAAAAATTGTACTCACTCTTTATCAACCCATCACTAACATATTTTTTGTTTTTGTTACAGATCAAAATATTATTCAATAATGCCAAAACTCGCAGTTCCAAATATGTTAAGCAATGTTGTCACATCCATTAGCAGGGCTAGTGCCAGGTTATTCTGTGCCCTAGGCAAAGTTTACAAGTGCACCCCTTATTTCACAAATTGGATATTTTTTAAAATAAAATTTTAAATTTAAAAAATAAAAATTATTTTGGAATGCTTTATTATTAATATACAAAGTAATATACAATTTGTATAATATATAAAAATAAAATTTTATTTTTTCTTGTCTTCAATTTTGCAAAATTTTCTACCAGTTCCTTTAAATCTAGTGTAGAAGTTAGCTTGTGTTTGATTGAAATTGTTGCCAAATCTGTTTTGGGACATTGCTAAGTGCAAGTATGTTTTATTGAGTTTTAACTTTAAGAAACTATATTCTCCACTTGCTACTGAAACTGGAAGTATCAGGAGAATTCTTAGTGCAACAAAAACATTGGGTATGCAGTCGACAAGCTTTTGCTGTATTATAAAAAATAGTGCTTCTTGTGATGGCATGGATTTTGGAAGTCTTTGAGCTTTGCTTGAGGTTCACTGCAAAGATCCTCTGGATCAATATCTTTATTACCATTATGAATCAAAACATTTTCAGGATTTTTGCAATTGTTTAGTAAATCAGCAGTTGTTTTATCAGTGATATTATATATATCATAAAGAAATCCAAATAGAACATTATGCTGCTGTAGTTGTTGGAACCTCTCTTCAATTGACTGTATAGCCATATCCAAGACACAATAGTAAAATTCTATTTTAAACTTCTGCTGAGGATCTTGCAAAGCCTCATCTTGGCATTCATATTCAAAATTCCATCTTTGTCTTCTCTTTCTATTTCAAAATTCGGTTGAATCTCCAGTTCTTTTGCGATTTCAACAGCATCATTGACACATGCCAGATGTCTTCCTCTTTTTCTTACCTCCTTCCATGAAAATCCCCACTTTCTCCATACATTGTTTGGAAATCCCCACATAAATTAAAATGTTTCTAATTGACATTAAACAAAATAAAATTCTTTCAAGTTAATGGGTTAAATTAATAGGTATTCCTATATCCCAAGGCAAAAATGAAAGCTGAGGGAAATTTTTAGCAATCCTTCTAAATGCAGAGCCTTTTTTATTTCTTTTTTAATTAATTTGAAAATTCTTTGTTATAATTCATTTATAAAAAAAAAGTCATAAAATACCAAAATTTAATATTTTAAAATATTTATCTTGACTGGATTCTAAATACTGTAAGTTCAAATCATTTAGTTAAGAAACAAAAAAGAACCAAGAGTTAAATAGTAAAATAGTGTGATGTGTGAGGGATAAGAAAAAGGAATTGATACATATATCATATATTACTGTTTAATTTTGATATTTTAGTAAAGTTTAAAGCATAGCTTGAAATTTTGCACCCCTTCATGGCTTGCACCCTAGGCAGTTGCCTAGGTTTGCGTATATGGTAGTGCCGGCTCTATCCATTGGTCAACATTATCAATTTTGTTTAGAAAATGGTGGAAATCAATTTGAATACTTGCAAACATGCACGAATGTGTAAACAATTTGCGGAAAAGACTAATCTTCTCAATAAATCATTATCTTTTGTTAATTTATCTTATTAGACCTGTAAATATCAATAAACACCTTGATCAAAGTTAAATATATGTTTAATATCCAGTTAAAGTGTGAGTAAATTTTTTTGGGACACCTTGTGTGTGTGTACGTGTGTGTACGTGCGTGCGTGTGAGTGTGTGTGTGTGTGTGTGTGTGTGTGTGTGTGTATACAGTGGTACCTTGGTTAACGACGGCCTCAGATAACGACATACTTGATTAACGATGAGTGCGTGCGTGTGCGTGTGAGTGTGTGTGTGTGTGTGTGTACAGTGGTACCTTGGTTAACGACGGCCTCAGATAACGACATACTTGATTAACGATGAGTGGCTGTAAGAAAAATATGTCTCAGTTAACGACACAGGCTTTGGTTAACGACTCATGATTATGTGAATTCCGACAAAATAGAGCTCTAAAACAGCTCGTCATCACATCACGTGATTCGTTAGCTCAGTTGTTAATCGTTAATTTTTTTATCATCATCGATTCAAATCCAACAATATCATTATTAAAATTATAACTATATAAAAATATATTTAAGTAAATAATAATTAACATATAGTAACGAAACATCGATTCAAATCCAACAATATCATTATTTAAATTATAACTATATAAAAATATATTTAAGTAAATAATAATTAACATATAGTAACGAAAACAAATTATTTAATTAATTAAAAATAGATGCGCAACATAATTCTGAGTTATAATAGATACAAATTATGACCAAAAATTTTGATTACATCCCCTCATTGTAAAAAATAACATTGATTATTTTTTACAATGAAGAAAAATATGTCTGCATTACTGTAACATATTTCTTTTTTTAAAATTTGTTAAATATTTGAGATCTAATGAATGGGAAACCTCATTTCTGTTTATGTTGCACTTAAAGGAAATTGTTTTCAGAATTATGGCTATTCAAATTATGATCAAAAATGTTGAATGCATCTTTTTTGTGAATTTGATCTCTTTATAGTGTTCAAAATTAAATATGGCCATCATGTTTCTAGTAGTAGTTCATTTTTACTAATGCATAAAGAACCTAAATAAAGACTCTCTCTGCTATTTCTGTCCAGTCATCATTCATTTGCTACATCATTTTTCAAGCTGTTGGTGAGTTATAATTTTTTAACAATCATCCTGATAGCTAATGTTGCCAACACAATTTTGGAAAACCAAGTAAACTGTCAACCAAATGACCATGTGGTAAAGCATTCGCTTATCAACTTAGAGGGGTTCAAATCCAGGTTCCACATCTCCAATTTTTAAGAAGGGATCTGAGCCCGGTCCATTGAACCCCCTCCTTTAGCCTTCCAGTTGACCTCACCATGAGTGTTGTCCAGCCTATAGTAGGCTCTATAAGTGGCCACTTCCAGATAAAGAATATCTTATGAGGATATGGTGGCTTAAAACTAACCACCAAATAAACTAATTGATCTGAATAATTAAGAATTTTGATCATTTATAATGTTTTGTTATCCTTTATACTTCTGCCATAATTTTTACATTGGATCATTGTTAAAAATTTTATATTCATTCATTTCCAACATTATAAGTATATATGGAGAGTATTATCATTCTACAAGTTTTTTGTTTTTAAATGCACAATAAATCATTTTCTTGCATCCATTTCCTAATAGTACATTTTTTAGTTGTTTATTCTATTCAGTTTTTTTCATTTAATCTTTTAAATTCATGAGATATTTATCATAAATAATCTATATCTTCCTCAGTATTTTACTAATAATGACTAACTCAATTGTTATGTCTTCCTATTCAGTTTTAAATACAGGGTGTCCCAAAAAATGCACTCACTCTTTATCGACCCATCAACATATTTTTTGTTTTTGTTACAGATCAAAATATTATATTCAATAATGCCAAACTCACAATTCCAAATGATATGTTAAGCGATGTTGTTGCATCCATTGGTCGTTATCAACTTTGTTTGGAAAATGGTGGAAATCAATTTGAATATTTGCAAAGATGCACAAATGTGTAAACGATTTTCTGAAAAGACTACTCTACTCAATAAATCATTATCTTTTGTTAATTTATCCTATTAGACCTGTAAATATGTCAATAAACATGTTGATCAAAATTAAATATAAGTTTAATATCCAGTTAAAGTGTGAGTACATTTTTTGGGGATGCCTTCTAGAAAATGTTATGGATCATCTAAATAAGAAGTCATCTATTGCTTTCATAATAGTAATATTCCCTTATACAATGTAGAAATATCTGTCTTCTTTTCTATCTCTAACTACAACACTTGGTTTCGTAAGATCATATTAATTTCACAAAATAAAAATTATTGTACATAGTAGTTCTCAACCTACAATGCATTGACTTATGATGGTGATGTAAATGATAAATTCTATGATTGTTCACTGCAATTCATATACTGTACATAATAGTGTATGCAGTGATCTTATATACCAAAATTATATTCTGTATCTGGTTCTTATAGTTTTGCATTCTAAGTTTATTATGATGATGTATGGTGTCTTGATAAAGATTAGTAGTATAAAATCCATAAATTTAGAACATTTTTTACTTCCAACCACTCTAATTATGATCTGAGGTTTGGTTGCAACTCCAAAATTAGAATAGGATTGGAAATATGGTCCTGGAAATTGATCCTTCTAAGGTGGAAGCATTGCACATTTTCACTATGACCATCCAGTCAACCTCTTTGAATGTTGGCCAGTTTGTGATTGGCTCTGAAAGTGGCCCTTGACAAATGTATTTGGCATGATTTGTTAGCTTAATTCAAATCTAATCCGACAACAGTATTATAATAAGTTAAACATTGTTGTTACTTGGATATTATGAAGAAAGCTCGTTTAATTAATTGTTGTATTTCAATTTAGTTCAGGAGACAAATAACATATGATGCAGTTTTATCAATTTGGAGATTCTGACAAAGATATGCCTGCAACAATAAAAACACTGGAATATTGATAATAAATAACTATACAGAGCAGTAGCTACACTGCTTGAATATATGTGTTTGCAATACAGTTAAATAACAAAGGACATATGGAATCAACAAAAGCAGCATTGGACTCAGTAGTCTTATAAAGAGTTTGCCCCAAAGGCTCTTAATCTGGCCTGATTGCATTTTCAGGATGGGTGATTAGCGATGTATATGCATATTTTGCATGTTATCTCAGTATCATCTGAAATTTTAATTTTTGTAAAAAAATTATTTTGATATATACAAACATTTAAATATACTAAAGGGTTGTTTAGAAAGTAATTTATATTTTTTTCCATGAAAATGAACGACAATTTTTTTATAGTATATAAATATTTTATTTATTATATTGACCAATTTGGTCCAATACATTTTGCCATCTTTCTGGTAGTAGCATGATTTCATGCTTGTAAAATTTCTGATCTTTGCTGCAAAAAACTGAACCAAGTGATTTTTGATATACTCAATTAAACTATATGTTTTGCTGTCTAAAGAGTTCTGTAAAGACCAGAACAAGTAATAATCGGAGGGTGTCAGATCTGGCAAATATGGTGGGTGCAGTAGCATATCTTATCCAAGCTGTAACAGCTTCTGGTGAGTCATCAAACTTGTATGAAATCTGGCATTATCATGGTGAAACATTATGCCTTTTCTGTTAATCAATTCTGGTTGATAGAATCACTCAATTTGTTCAATTGGTGGCAGTATACTTCTGAATTAATTGTGGAATTGTCTTGTAGAAGCTCAAAAATAATAATTCCCTTGAAATCTCACCAAACAAAGAGCATCACTTTTTTTGATGAATTTCGGCTTTTGAAGTGCTTTGAGCCAGCTCATCTTATCTGCTCCATGATCGCTTGCATTCAACATTGTTGTAAACAATCCATTTTTCATCACCAGTTATGATTCACTTCAGAATAAACAATCCATTTTTCATCAACAGTTATGATCCGCTTCAGAAAGGGACCATTTTCGTCATGTTTGAGCAGCAAATCTCTTTCTTTGAGAACATGTGGAACCCAGATATTGAGCTTTAAAATGAAACCAAGTTGTTTCAAATGGTCATGAACGGTCAAATTCGAAAAATTGAATCTTATAGCAATTTCTCGTGTTGTTATTCAGTAGCTTGCTTCAACCAATACCTTTTGTTGTCATCATTTTCAAATGACTTTCCAGCACATGGTGCATCTTTAATATTAAAATTGTCAAAAATTTTTCAAATCAGTTTTGGTACTGGCATTCTGTTAATACATCATCTCCATATACTTCACATATCTTTTTCTTGCTTGAACAGCATTCTTATCTTTTTGATAAAAAAAAAACAGCAAAACATGCCAAAAATCTATTTTATTTTCCATTTTGATATGACACCCAAAAACTAATTGAATAAAAAAAAAATTTTTTTATAAATAGGCCTTGAAATGTCTGCTGTCAAAATATATAATGACAATAGGGTTTAGAATAAAGTTGACTGGTCAAAAATACAACTAATAACATTCATGGAAAAAATGAAATTACTTTCCAATCAACCCAATATAATTTAATAAATACAGAGTTGGAAGATCGCTATTCTATTAGAAAACAATAAGATATTGCGTTACAAATAAGTAAAAATGAGGATGATCAAAAATCGGTAATGGCTTTTGAAAATATATCATTCCAACATAGATATTGTGTGATAGATAAACGAAAAGCTAAATTTTTCACTTCAAAACAACAAATTGATATAAAAATATCATCATTGGGTTTTCCATTAACTGAAAAAATTATCAGTTGGGAAAAATTCGTAATATTTTTAATAAATTTATAATCGAATTTGTTTTCGTAAGAATTTTTAACATAACGGACATACTAGTCTGTTTTAATTTACAGCAGATTCCTGATTGATCCGGTAATAAAAAAATTAATTTTTCCAGATAATCCGCAAAATATTTAAAAAAATGAATTATTTAAATGCATATTGCCATAATTTTTTGCATTAAAAACAATAAATATTATTAAATAATTTTAATAATAAACATATTATTTATTGAAATATAATTTTTTTTTATCAGCAGATGGCACCACATCCCAATGTATTGATCAACGAGATATAAGTATACTTTATATCTCGTTGGTATTGATAGTATTTTGTATTGATTACAGAATTATTAAACAGGTTGCCAATTTAGTAGAATTTTTACTAAATCTGGTAGAATTAGGACCTCATTTAGTGACTTAATTTTGGTAGAAAATCTGGTAGAATCACAAAATAAGTTTAGTAGATTTCTGATTAATTTTTATTTTTACATGAACTGATATTTTTATGGAAATAAATAAATTATATGAATGTGAACCCCGTCCATGTATTTTTTTCTACAGTCTAATTTATTCTAAAAGTTTACGACATCAATTTGTTCAATAGCTATACGAGAGCAATAAATCTAATTTTTGTACATCTAATTTTAAAGGCTCCTTATAACTTAGAAGGAATCTTTAAAATTTTACTTTCTATCTAGCACTTTAATAAAAACCCTTCTTATTAAAAGTTTATAAAAGTTGAAAATTGATTGATAGTTTTATTTATAAAAGTTGAAAATTGATTGATAGTTTTGGGGCCCCTAGGATGTGACGTTTAATTTTAAAGGCTCCTTATAACTTATAAGGAACCTTTAAAATTTTACATCTATCTAGCACTTTAATAAAAACCCATTTTTTCTTATTAAAAGTTTACCTTTAAAATTTTACTTTCTATCTATCACTTTAATAAAAACCCATTTTTTCTTATTAAAAGTTTATAAAAGTTTGAAAACTGATTGATAGTTTTGGGACTCCTAGAATAGCGGGGGCCCTAGGACGCGTCTTAGTCAGTCTGTAGATAAATCCGGCCCTGCTCGTGATTGAGAAAGTTTTTTCGCATATATAAGTGCTTTCCAAATAATGAAAACATATTTGGAAGCACTTATACATGTATTTTTGGCAATATTCTGCTTTTCACGGAATCCGAGATTTTTGCATAATATTTTAAGTCACAATAGTAGTAAATCGGTATATAAATCAATCGCGAAAACGGAACCGATAAATAGCTATATGAAAAGTACTTATCACAATGAAGTATCGATACCTGTGCGGCGACGCCATCTTGAAATAACAATGTCTTGCCAACACTTTCAAGATTTAAAATTATACGAATTCGTGTTATAGAAGAGCGACGTTATAGGAGAGCACATTATACGGAAGTTTACTGTAATACATCTTGAAGGGGTCGCGAAATAATATATTCAAACTCCTTGGCAAGAACACTTTCAAAATGATGTAATTATATACCTTGAGGCAAATATACAGTATATTATATATTAATGTATATATAATATATAAATCCATAAATTGCATAAGTAAGTTATGGATTTCAGCATTAAATCATAACCCACATAATCGTAAGAACAATTCCCGGCGTATTTTTGGCTTTTAAAACAAGGTGTAAAATCATAGCAGGTTTTCGTTATTACGATGATGGTCACGGTCACGTTTTATTTCTCGTTCAATATGGCAGCGGTATATGGTCATTTACCAATTCAGAGATAAATTTTTCGAAATATCTTCTAATCGATGCCGATTTTGCCCATGGTTCTATTATAATTTTTGACCAGTTTGATGAGATCTATCGATTGGTATCACAATTGGCAATTCCGTGAAAAGCAGAATCCAGCCCTTGGGTAAATTAAACAAAGAGCCAAGCACATGTTAAACAAGTGCTGGTTTTTTTTGGCTGGATTGGCCGCGTGGAAACGTTCGGCTTTCCACTCTGGAGGACCCGGGTTCGAGTCTCGGTATTACGATGATGGTCACGGTCACGTTTTATTTCTCGTTCAATATGGCAGCGGTATATGGTCATTTACCAATTCAGAGATAAATTTTTCGAAATATCTTCTAATCGATGCCGATTTTGCCCATGGTTCTATTATAATTTTTGACCAGTTTGATGAGATCTATCGATTGGTATCAACCAATTCTGAGGTAAATTTTTGAAAATATCTTCTAATCGTTGCCGCTTTCGTCCATGGTTCTATTATAATTTTTGACCAGTTTGATGATCTTTCGTCCATGGTTCTATTATAATTTTTGACCAGTTTGATGAGATCTTTGGTATCACATTTGACAATTCCGTGAAAAGCAGAATTCAGCCCAAGTCCACACTATACGATGACTACAATTCACTGCGGACAAGTCCACAAAACCGGCTTCAACAATTCACCAACACAAAACAAAAATATCGACACTCAACAGTCACAGGAAGAAGAAGACAGATCAAAAACGCCACCAACCGTATTTATACAATATTAAATTTGCATAATAATAAAAAATTTTATTGTATATTTAAATCAACAATTTAAATAATTAATTGGTTATTCTCTTAAAATCTAATAATAATAATAATAAGTGCTGGTTTTCTGCACGTGTACATGGCCTTTTGTATTACCCCAATAGTCTCAAACTCAAATTTCTAGCGGGCCAAATGCGCAATTCGAAAGGAAACGAAGGACCGAATTTTTTTAAAATAAAATTACAATGAAAGGAAAATATTTTTCTAATACAGTAGTTACTAATAGCAGAGCGTAGCTTGAGTATAGTACTAAAATAACAATCTAACGTTTTAAAGTTATTTTATTAACGTTAAATTGTAATAATTTCCTGATTGTAATATGTATTTAAACAAATAGCTAAAATATCTTCACGGGCCGTACAAAATTGCTTTGCAGAGATAATCGCGTAGAAACGGAAAAATGAAAAATCACCGAAATGAGAAATTGCAGGCTGGATGCGGTCCGCCGGCCGCCAGTTTGAGATCAGTGTACTATGCAACAAAGGGCTTCACTTTTGTTGCAAAATGAGTGTTTAATACGTGTTTGATTGTTTGTTGTATAATAAAAGATATTTTTATATATTTAATACAAGTGTTTCCATATAGGAACACATTTTGAAAATTTAATCATTTAATTTTTAAAAGAATTATAAACAAATAATAACAAAAGAAAAATGATATTGAATTTGGAGCATTGTTTATTGTATGATTATATATACAAAAATATACGATATATTGTATGTTGATGATTATTTTTCAATAATTATTTTTAGTGTGTGATTTATAAACAAAAACTCGTCAATGCCAGATATTTTAGCTAGTTTTTTAATAAAAATAACCAGATAAAAATTTGATTTTTTTATGGTAAGGGGCCAGAATAATATTTTGCGGAGGGCCAAAAATTTTAAGTTCCACCACTGGATGATAGATTATAAATTTTGCCAATAGGTGGCTATGTTACTATCGCGCATGCGCAATATCTAATGTGGGCATTATCTATTATACAATACTGTAATGGTAATCTAAAAATGTAGAACTAAAAATTTTCTGCTTTGTCTGTACTTACCAATACAATACGTGCGGAACTCGAGAAGCGAAACACAAACGATTGCTTGACAAAATTAACCAGTGCGCACACCGACGGCTTTCTTCTACGACGGTGCATAACAAAATTTGATTAACAATTTATCGAGATGATATCAAATTTTTGCTGAATAAATGGATTTTGCTGCATTGGGAATACTTAAGATATCTCAGTAGTTGTTTTGAAGTTAGGAAATAAAAAAAACCAGTTTTTGGAGCGGGGCGTATTCGGAACCACAACCCACTTTTAAGTAAAATTTATGTATTAGTATTTCAAATTGTTATTTTAATTTACCTATATTTAATTTGTACGAATTGATTTTTAATGCAATACCTCATTCACTTTAACAAGCAGAGAATGGAAATGTTAAGTGATAATTGAAGTTGAATAACTTAAGAAATGACAGATCAAGCTATTGTATCTTTTGAAATCGTTCCAGAAAAAGTATCATCTTTGATGCAGAATTACATGCAAAGCGGTTACTACAAAATTTTATTTAATTATTATTATTATTATTATTTTGAAGCGCGTTTGTCTCAGGAGACCAGGTGGTGGAGTGTTAAAGGTTAATTGTCAACTGAACTTCTGCTTTGAGAAACTGAACAAGAAACTTAACATTTTCAATTTTGAATGTAAGCAGGGCTAGCCCTAAGTGGTAGGCGACTGCCCACGGCGACAAAATTTAGGAGCGGCAAAACCGCCTGAACTAGAGTGGAAAAAATAAATACAATCCATAGGGGCAGCATTTTTTGGGTTTGCCTATGGCGGCAAAAACGCTAGGGCTGGTCCTGATGTAAGTGAAATATCAGTATTAAACAAACAAAAAAATTTAGTTGATTTAATTCTACAAAGAAATATTGAAACTGGAAATTGAACAATAATACAAATAATAATTTATTAATGTACTCTAAACATACAGTTAAATTCAAACAAGAAATTTATTAGTCAATAATAAAATTCAAGAAGTATCTTATAAAAACAAAAATAGAATTAATAAAGCCACATTTAGATGGTGCAACTTTTCATGCAACTAGGTGCTCGAGAAGGCATGCAAAGGTGCATGCCTCAAAATCTGTTGCAATACTAGGTGCAAGAAGGCGCATGTGTTCCCCATCCTAGTTGGGTTACATGTGCAACTAGTCTTGCAACATCTTTTTGTTTTGATTATTTTTAAACTTTTTCGCAAATTTTTCTTTGCTTTATGGATTGAGATGTGAAGAAAACACTTCAATTTATTGAAGAAAATTATTATTATTGTTAAATTATTATTTATATTTAATTATTATTATTATTATTATTAA
>AYEL01048426.1:0-15819 GCA_000484575.1 Olivierus martensii
TTTTTTTTGTTAACAGATGACGCCACTTTCCATTCAGTGAGAATACTAAGTGACGGAGCGAAACAAGCGCTTCCACAGGTTGCCCGCCCCTGCGGAGGGGTCAGCCGGATTGTGGAGGACGGTGATCGACGGGCCCCCGGACCCCATGATAATGTGGAGGACGGGGATCGACGGGCCGGGCCCGGACCCCATGATAAATATTAGCGTTTCCACGCGGCCAATCCGGAGGTCCTCCAGAGTGGAAAGCCGAAGTGTTTCCACACGGCCAATCCGGCCCGTCCTCCAAAGTGGAAAGCCGAAGCGTTTCCACGCGGCCAATCCGGCCGACTATTGCAAACTATTAATGGTGGTTATCTTAAGCGAATTTGTCGTTAATAATCACCGTTATAAAACATAGATGTATTACACATTCTTAAATTAATTATAAATTTTTAGTTAAGCTGACTCCTCCAGACGAATAAACAGCCTATGGCAGAGATTGTTTTCGCTCCATCACTCAGAAACAGACTAGAAAGTCTTGACTAAAAAATGAAAATCAAATGTTTTAAACATCTAAAATTTAAAAAATTCTTTGTCAAATTTCTTTTCAAATAAAGCAATCTAGCATCAAAATTAAAAACTGAGATTTACATTTTTTTTATAACAAATGACGTCAATTTCCATTCAGGTAGAGTACTAAATGATGGGACGAAATAAGCCCTTTCATACGCTGCCCACCGTGCAGGCAAGTCAGCAGGATGTAGAAGGGAATCAATGGCCAGGCCCAGTTCCTATGGGGTGTAACCTGGTTGTTGGACCGGTGGGACCAGTGGAGTTGAACACCCCACTGGTCCCGCTTGGCCGAGTGGAAACGTTTCAGCTTTCCACTCTGGAGGACCCGGATTCGAGTCTTTGGTCCCACTCCTTGAAAATGTTTATCATGGGGGTCCGTTTCAGGCCCCTCGATTCCTGCCTCTACAATCCGGCTGACCCTCCACTAATAAGCAATTCCGAACGCGGGTGTTCGTAGTTATTTTGACAACTGATATCTGAATATAATTAAAATTGATAAGAATGATTCTATTCATTTAATTAATTTAAAAATTAAGCAAACTGCATTGACAACTGATATCAGATTATTATTAAAATTGATAAGAATGATTCTATTCATTTAATTAATTTAAAAATTAAGCAAACTGCAAATTATAATAAACCATATACTTGTAGTACAGCGCTTCCCAAATTTTTCCACTTGGCGACCCCTTTTACCCGATAAAATATTTTCGCGATTCTGGATATAGAGGTATATAAACTAGGAATACGAATTAAAACATTTGCTCTAATTTCAGCGACCCCCAAATCATTTTTCGCGACCCACACTTTTAGTAGTAATGCTATAGTATATAACAGAAAATTAATTTAATGTAAATATTATGGTCTATAGCAGGGGTTTAAACATATTTATTCAATAATTTTAAACAACCTAATTCCGCTGCTTCTATTAACGTAGTAAATAACACCAAGCACTTGAAGCAGGTCAAACACAAGTTTATATATATCTAATAATAAACTTGTGTTTGTCCTGCTTCAAGTGCTTGGTGTTATTTACTACATATTTATTCAATATCATTAAATGCTAACGCTTTCGGTGTATTTACACCATCATCAGGCATCTTATACTATCAATACTATCTCATGATGGTGTAAATACACCGAAAGCGTTAGCATTTAATGATATTGAATAAATATGTTTAAATCATCATCAGGCATCTTATACTATCAATACTTTCTCATGATGATGGTGTAAATACACCGAAAGCGTTAGCATTTAATGATATTGAATAAATATGTTTATTACTACTCATATTTTAACTGCTTTCACTTCAATAAATGTTTAAACTTCTAACTGCATAGAGTGCTGTTCATTTGTCCAATTATAGCAGGGGTGTTCAACCTTTTTTACTATGCGAGCTACTTTTCTATATTAAGTTATTCGGCGATCTACTCTCTTGTAAAGATCACGTTCACGTTTCCTCAACATGATCAATTTGATTATGTACAAGTATGCAGTTAAATGCACTCACTCACTTCAGATAACCCACTTTCCCAGCCCTAAAAACTTTATTTATGTATTTAAAAATTTATCTATCACTTTTATTTTATTCAACAAATAAAACAAATATATTGAAACAAAATATTTATTTTTCTATTTTAGAAAATCAAAGTTAAAAAAAATAATAGATTGATTACAAATCAAAAGTTACAGGAAATGCTGGTTGATTAAAATAGAAGTTAATGTCAAATTTGGCATTGTTTGAAACTGGCAATATTTCCATCATCAGGTTGATATGAGGAAATGGCAATCACAAACAATCATCCAAATGATCATTTGTAATTTGGTTTCTTGATTGTTTTTGGAGGTTCATATTTGAAAAAGCGGACTCTGACAAGTATGTTGATCTGAAACATAACAGAATTTTTTGTGCAATATCAATTAATATTGGAAACTTTTTATCTGTATATTTACAAATGATAAGAAAATTAGTGATTTCACAATTTTAACAAAAAATAAACAAACAATAGCAATACACTTAAAGAGAATTAAAAAATAATACAAATAATGATAAATAAATTATTGTTTTCAGTTTTAATTAAATTTGTAATGAGGAATCAACTTGGGAAGAATAAACAAGAGATCGACCAAAAATCACTCTGCCATCGACGGGTTGAATACCCCTGGTTTACAGCAAAGAATGAAAGCAATAGTATATTATTTACTGTATTAATTTAAATTAATTATATTTCAGTAATAGAGAATATAATTTTAAAAATAATTCTAATTTTACAATTTTTTTTGCATTCTTTATTTCAACTTTAAAGTATTTTTGGTAAGGGTGGATTAGGATTATATCCTTTGTATTTCTTTTTTGCTTTAAGGCCTGATACTATAGTTGCACTTTTAGGAAAAGCAGTAATTCCTCCAAAAATATTATCTGTATCAGGATGAAAACGAAGAGGTTCTGGAATAACATGAAGATTTGGTGGTAATTTGTTTTTTTCTCTAATTAAATCATCATATGATGTTATTCCTCTCACTGGAGTGATAAAATATTGCACAACATCACTTAACTTTATCATCTTATGAAGATATGAATTTGGAATATCATGATTAAAATGTTGAATGCATCGATTCAATAACTGAAAAATAGAAATTAATTATTAAAGAGAAATTTATATTTTTTATTATACTTATAAATGAAAAATTATAAAAATAATAAACTATCAAATAACTAAAACATCAACTATGAAAAATAAAAAATTTGCTTATTTAGGATATTACATCAATGAAATTCAAAACAAAATTTGCATTTTAAATAATAGCCCATCAAATTCAATTTTTTTATTGATATTGATAATATAATAATTATTTTCAATAAATATTACTATGAAATGGCAACTACAATAAATTCAAAAACCTTAGTAATAATAAATTAGATTATAGATGATGATGAATAATCAATTTCAAAAAAATAATAAACCATAAGAAAATAAACATTGTTAGCAGGCAAAAATATTTATTGATAATTGTATTGATAGTAATTAATATTTCTGTCTGCTAACTTGCTTATTTTCCTGTGGATTTTTCTAATTGATTACTTTAACCATTTTAATAAAGAGATGAATCTAATTTACATTATTAAAAGCAAATATTAGCAATTTCATTTTTTTGTTATTTTGAGAATAAATAATTTATAATATAGATATGTAAGAATGTGATGTAGAATAAATGTTAAGATAATGATTTTTAACTATATTATATATATAGTATAGCTAATCCTCAATTTTCAAACTCATCATCTTATGACTATTTATACTTACAACTATGATAAAATCGGTAGGTCCTGTGATTGATCAATGAGTCCACTGTATCAGGCCATCCCATAAATAATGTCGTTTTTTGCATGTCTCACAGAATTACTGCTTCTGATGACCAGACGATGAAGGAGACCGAGAGCATGATAAGATCTATTGCATGGCATGCTCTTCATGTAATGTGAGGCAGAGAACAACAGTTGCACATGCATTTCTTGTGCCATTAAAGTCTATTGGAAACAGGGCCGGCTCAAGGTACTGGCAACTCGGGCAGTTGCCCGGGGCATGCCATGTGCTTAGGGGTGCCATCAAGGATCTTCCAAAAAAGAAAAAGTAAAAATAATAAATAAAATATTTTTTCAATCTGACATTTTTAAGATGGAAAAAAAAAAAATTCCTCTATATATATATATTATATTATATTATTCCTCTATATATTAAATTAGGGTCATAACCACTAATAAGTTACAGGATATCATGGCAAATCTGTGGGTTGCATTAAGAATAATGCTTACAATATCTATTACTGTGACTGCTAGCGAGAGAAGCTTTAGTTTACTAAAGCTTTTTTTTGCATACTTTACGCCCCCTTTCCAATCAGGAGATTACTAAGGGGGCGGGGCCAGTTCCAACCGGCTGCACCCACACCCGTGGAGGGGGGCCGGATGGTGAAGGACGGGGAACAGGCTGCATCCACACCTTTGGAGGTGAGCCGGATGGTGAAGGATGGGGATCACCGGGCCAAGTCCAGTACCCCAAAAGAATTTGGGACCAGATCCGGGATGCGAACCTGGGTCCTCCTGCGTGGCACGCCGAAAAATGACACCGAAGTTCAGCTTGCCCAGGGCGCCAGCAACCATAGAGCCGGCCCTGATTGGAAATGGGGGTGTCTGAAGAACACATAAGGCATATTATGCTGTATGAAGTTTAACCAAGGACATACAGCAATTATAGTGACACAAAACCCCAACACCATATATGGGCAGAGTACCCTGAATATCAAAAAATATCAAGGATGGTTCAAGAAATTCTAATTTAGGAACAGGACCCTCATGAATATGCCGACCAGCGACCAGTTGAGCTGGCTAATGATGTGCTGAGAGCTGCTGTTGAGAGGAATCCAGAGGCAACAGTGAAGGAATTTGCAACAATCATTCCATTCAACTATTCACAGGCATCTACAGAACCTTCATTATGTGTTAAAATTGGGTAAATGAATACTTCATGAACTCACAACACAAAATCTGCAGCAGCATATGGATATTTGTACTTTTTGCTCTCCTGTAAAAAGAGAGAGCCGTTTTTGAAAAGTAGTTATAGGAGATGAATAATGGATTCTGTATCACAACATTAAGCACAAACACCAGTGGCTTCCTAATAGATTCTGTCTGCAGTAGTGGCTAAATCTTGATATGTTCCACATAAAGTTTTACTGGGATATGCAAGGAATAATCCATTATGAGCTTCTGCCATTAAGCCAAATTATTTTAGGGGAAGGTCTATTGTCAGCAGCTAGAGCATCTATGCACTGCCTTGCAGGAAAAACATCTAGCACTCTTAATCTTAAAAGCATGGTGACTGTGAAACTACACATGGCCAAAATGACTTGTGCCAAGTTGCAAGAATTTGAATGGGAAAAACTTCACCAACCAGCATATGCCCCTAACCTTGCACCATCTGATTATCATCTGTTTTGTAGCCTTGAACACTATCTTTCTGGAGATAAACTTTGAAATGTCAAGGAGGTACATTGAACCTTGTTTAAGTTTTTGGACTGAAATTCATAGTCTTCTTCAACAAGTTTTTGTATGCCAGACTTGAACAGTGAGAGATTATGATGTTTAAAATATCTCTTTTAGATAAATTTTGCTTGTTTTCTTTACACATGCAAAAAACAACATTACTTATGGGATGACTTGATATTATAGAAGTATGTTATAATGAATAATGCTGATGAAAAATTTATAGCAAAACGATAGTGATTGTTCAAATAATGTGATAAACAAGGGAAAAAAGTTAACTTGAAAATAATATAAACTGAAATTCATTTTTCTATAAGAATCAATATAAATCAATAATCCATTTGAACAAAAAATTTCAATTCCTAACTAAGAACTATACAGTGGTACCTTGGTTAACGACAGCCTCAGATAACGACGGCTTTGGTTAACAATGAGTGGTTGAAAGGAAAAATGTCTTGGTTAACGACACATCCTTTGGTTAACGACTCCAGATTATGTGAACTTCCGACAAAATAGAGCTCTGCAACAGCTCGTCATCGCATCACGTGATTAATTAGCTCAGTCAATCGTTATTTCACAATCAATTCAAATCCAACAATATCATTATAAAATTAATAAAATTATAACCATATAAAAATATGTTTAACTAAATGATAATTAACATATAATAATGAAAACAAATTATTTAATTAATTAAAAATAGACGTGCAACAGTTCACTAGTTTTTAGTTTCTTAAAGATGATTTCTAGACGATTATTATTTTAAATTCTGTGAACAAAGTCTAATTCAATTGTTTATTTGTGTTATATATTACTTCACACCTGCAAGTAGTGTGATGTCGCAGTTTCGGATTCCATTAGAAAAAAATAACGTTTGTCCAAGATCTTATAGTTCATATCGACAATAAATCGGTGCGTGTCACTTTTCATTCGCCATCAAAAGGCAAAATCAAATCTTATCTATATAATAATCATTGAATCTATAAGCTGCTAATCAGTGTTTACAGGTTCGTTTGTCAAAAAACTCCGAAGTGAGCCCAATTGTCCTTCTGGTGAAGATTGATAATTAAAAACTGTTTCCACGAACAATTCATTTTATTAATGTTAATTTTTTTGTAGCAAATATAATAAATAAATGATATTTTCCATATTTTTAGGACATTTTAAATGCATTTTAGCTGCATTTTTAATATTTACTATGGTTGCGGGAAGAAGCTGGAACGAATTAATCAATTTTCAATTAAATCATATGGGGAATCGCGCCTTGGATAACGACGGTAATGCGGAACGGATTACCATCATTAACCAAAGTACCACAATATTTTGATTTTTGATGTTTTAAAAATGGAGGAGCATATTTCAATTATTAACATTCTAAAAATAATATTAGTTGAAATAATATAATGTAAATAGCCACTATATTTCTGACTTATGATCATATTGATTTATATTTGTCATTCAAATGAAACCCTCTCATAAGTCAAAGATAATCTGTATTTGATTTTGAATGCATTAGATTAAAAAAAAATGATTATTTAGTAAATCATTAAATACTGATTATAAAATTATAAAAATTTTTGAGAATTTTTATATAATAGCTTACTAATAACTTTTGTTGTATAATTTTTATCATCAGTTGAAAATTTGCTTATTAAGATGCATTTATACTGGGCAAGCACAAGCGAATATATACATTCTAGTAAATGCTCAGCCATTTGCATGTGCTTATGAATGGAATATTTACATTATCTGTGAACATATTCATTCATCAGTGATCTGTCTGCTACAACTGTTTGTGGCTGAGCTAATGATTGCATATAATATTGATTATTTAATTACTATTGAGAATATAAATTTATAAAATTTTATTATTATGAATTTAGCATCTGAGAAAAAGAAAATAGTAGCTGACCTCAATATTTTGTATATTACTTACCAGTAATAAATTTTCCAAATAGCTTTCTCTCATTTCTGGCAGTAACAAGGAAAATATAAAAAAAAAAAAAGGTTTTGTGAAATCTTTATTTCAATATATACATCATAATTTTCATATTACTTTCCATCCTACTATTATAGATTGGAAAAAAAAATCAGAACTTTAATAAAATCATCATATTAATTAATGGCAATATTAATAAAAAATAGTTGCAATATTTATTCATTCACTGGAAAGAAGTAGAAAATAATAATTCATTTGTTGCAAAACAATTCATCAAATGACAATTTACACTTGAACACAAATTTATTTTGATGGTTCATAGATTTACCACCTCGCCACAGAATACAACCAAATGCAAGAATATTTTTTTTCATGTTCTATCACTTTTTACACTATATTGAATCTGCTGATGTGGAATTCACAGGATACACATTAAAACTTTTATTTTTATCCTCTCTTTTTTGTATCACATCTTTTTAATATTAATTGAAATCTATTAGTGTATTGTAATTATATTAATTATATTATTAATTATTTGTATCAGTATTATAATGTTAATGCTTAATTTTGTGTAATCAATTTTATTATTATCATTGTTGTACTCTTAAAAAAATCAACAGAACGAAAATTAGCTTTCTTTAAACCCTTTTTCCCTCCTCGAATATTATTGTTAGTTCTCTTAATTAAAATAAATAGAAATAAAATGGATTGGAAATTGTTGTGTGAGAAACTCAATATACTGAGAGAGCTGGATTGTGAAAATGGAAATAAAAACATTGCAGTTAACAACAACTGAAATCATCTCTTTTTGGAAAGAGGAAGAATAAAAGACTTGAAGGAAGATAAAGGGGAAAAGAGATTGTCCTCTCTTCAAAGAAAGAATTTAGAAGAATTAGGATTAAAAAAAACAAAACAAAAGTATCAAAGGAAAATAAGATAAAGTACAAGAATCATTCTGATTTAAGTTGACTCAGATCTCTGACTCATCTGAAATGTTTGATTTTTGCAGGTACGTTGAACGTGTGAGAAATTCAAACTCATTTGCTCTGATTAGCTCTTGATTGTTTGTTTGTCCTGATTGTGTATAGATTGTTCCTTCGATTTTTCTTTCTCTATATCTCATTTTCATTACTAATCCTCATAATCAAATAACACTTGTTCATATTTAAACTCACATTTATCATTTTCTCTCATATACATTCCTTTAACCTGGACCCCATTATAGACCAGATGTTTGCAGATCCCACACTTGTTTGCTCATGCATATTCACTTGGGCTCACCTAGTATAAATGCATCTTTATAAATTTGAAAATCCCTGCATCTGTCTGTCTATTTGCTTATAACACAAGAATGACCAAATCAATTTTATGAAACAATTTTTGTTTGTTAGGGGGCTTTTGCAGAAAACTTGTATATTAATAATATGTTTCTTATAACTCTAAGGATTGGCATAATTTACATAAATTACTTTCACCAACAGATGGAAACACATTACAGGACTATTTATTATTAATATATTTAATTGTATAATGCAAGAAAGACTAAATTGATTTTTATGAAACAATTTTTGTTTGTTAGAGGATTTCTCTAAACAAATTATATATCCTTAGGGATCAGTATAATTTATAGTAAAGCATAATTTATCAGATCCTGCATTTTATAAACATTCATTTTTTACATTTTTTGCTTCACATATATATATTCCTCTTTCATAGCATCAGTACTTTTTTGTCCTCCTCACATTCCTCCATCCATTTATTAGATTCATCTTTGAAATCACTATATAGTAATCTCAACTGATCTCTATACTTCTCATCACTCTTGTATCCATAATTCTTTCTTGCATTCTCTTATCTCATAATTCTGAAAGAATCATGAGATGAAATCAATGAAGGAAATGGATCAAGAATCATGAGATGAGATTTGGGATGAAAATGGAGATGATGGGATGGGATCAGGAATCATGAGATGAGATACTGATAGAATCATGATTTAATCCTTCTATCTTTTTATGATTCTTCCAGATACTGATGTTTGCTTTTGTGCTTCCTTAATTTAGCAGTAACTGACTATAGACTGAGATTCCACAATGAAAAAAATTAAAATGTCAATATTAAAGAATTTTTATTAAATTTTGAAGAATTAGAGTTTTCCTTAAATTGCTAAATCCTTTTTGATGCACTCTTAATGTTTTGCAAAGCACAAAATCAACTAAGAAAAAATACTCTGTGGATGTCAGCCCACATGCAATTCCTGTAAAATGAAATGCAATAAATCTGCAATTACTCATTTTTAAAAATTGCTCATTGCTTTGTGATATGGCAACACATCAGTTTCTCATTGCATTGTGATGTATGTAAACAAACTATTAAAGCTTTATTATATTTATATAGAAAAACTTTTAGCAAAATTCCTCATTTTTAAAAGTTCTAGTATATTATTTATCTGATTCTGGATATTTATTTAAGCCATTTATTAAATTTTGAATAATGATTAACATGTTCTAGCATGCAGCCCTCTCATTTTATTTATACTAATGTTTCATAAAAATCTGAATGAAACTGTTTAAAAAATAACTATAAAATTACAAAATAAATAAATATTAGAAGGTGAAATAATAAATAACATATGAAGAAAAGATTATTATGCTATAAATGGAAATAAAATCTGCATTTCACAAATTCTGACCTTAATATCACAATATATAATATTTATTATACTTTCAACCTTTCTCTTTAATACAAAAAACAAATTACTTTGTTATTGTTAATTGTAATGACAAACAGAATCAAAAATCCTCTGTATCATCCTAATTTGGATATTATATATCTGATAAAGAAAAATTTCATAAAAAAATAAAATTTTTCTTGGTGGAAATTGTTACAATAAAAATAAGAAAATATATCAGAGAATTTGATAAAATTATGAAGTAAAATTTGATATAATATGCAATTTAGAAGCCATCTAAATTAAAGAATTATATTTCACACTTTTCAAAGTCATGTTTTATTGCACTTGTTCATACTTCCAATTATTACCATCTCCAAATGACTTATTTTCTAGGACAGCGTTTCTTAAATTATGGATTATGACCCCAAATGGGGATACTAAAATTAAATTCAAACACTTGAATTTCAGTTTATATGTAATTTCACAAATGTACAATATTAACTGTATGACAACATATGCATTTTCAATGTATTGGTTGATTGTGTTCATCTTAATAAGTATATAAATGATTTATGTACTTATATGTTTTATTTCACATTTAATACCCAGGGTCAAGAATGAAAAAAGTTTAAGAAGTGCTGTTCTAGATTATTATTAGATGGATCATTCAAACTAATAATATCTTAGAAAATAAAACAGGAAGCATATTTGGTTTATTTCCAGGAAAGATTTACAATTGTCAGAAATATGATAATTTGTTACTTAATGTTGCTAAAGAGGCATTGATTTATATAAGAATTCATAAAAAATTAACAGTTTATTGCAGAAAATGATTGTTTTGGTATTAGAAAGAAGACACTTATTGGAAAAAAAAATTATATATTTGGAAGATTTATATTAACAAATAAAGAATATATTTTGAATAAAACTCTAGACTGAGAGCCCATATGACACTTCTTATCTGCAGAGAAACAATTGACCACTTATGAATATGAAAGTATGAGAGATATTCTACTGTACTACAGTTTAATAAATATTTTTAATATTACAGTTTGTTAGCAATTACTTAATTTAACAATAATTTAATCTATTAATACAATATATTAGACTTAATTAAACTTAAATTTTTTAAAAAAAGATAACTAAATGCAAATTCTAACATACTTATAATATATTCAAATAAATACATACCTTATATTTTAAATATGAATCATTAAGTGAAATTTCTTTCCATTTGCAATCTAAATTTCCAAATATATCCTGACTGATAATTTTTATTTGATTCTCTGCATCTTCAGGTGGTTTGTATGGAGTTTGTTCTCGACAAAAACTAAATTGATGATAAAAAGTAATATTAACAATTTTTTATCAATATATTCTCCAGGTGGCCAAACTTCATGATGCTACAAGCCACATGGTAGAATCTAAAATACTCAAAAGATGCATTCAGTTTTTTCAGGTTAATGAGAGTTATAATCAATTTTTTTTGGGTAATTTTAACTAATGACTTCAAAGTTTCAAAAATTGTTTATATATTTCATATACATTTATTTTATATACATGCATACTATTTTTTACAATAAACAAAGAAATTAAAGTAATACAGCATATTATTTTTTTAAATTAAATAGTTAAATAAGTTCTGCTTCATATAAACTATTGACTGTTTGTGAATACAACACTGAAGATACCAAAGAGCCACATGTGGCTTGTGAGCTGCAATTTGGCTATGGTAGGCATATATTATATATTGTATATAAAGATCAAATAAAATGAAAGTAATCAACTTTTTTTAAAAATATTTGCTTGGAAATTCAATAAAACTTCTAAAACAAATTCAGTACAGTAGATCTCTGACTTATACAGTTAAGGCATCTAAAAAAAAAAATTGTGTAAATTTTAAGTCCAATAATGCTTAAATTTGATATATACAAATTGGCCCATTAGCAAATGGAATGGTCAAATGAAATTTATGAACCTACTTCATCCATAGATAAGAAAATTTAAAGCCATAAGTGATATTTTTGCAAAGATATAAATTATTTAATGAATTTTTCATTAGTGATTTATGGAAATTTAATAAAAATTAAGACTTATGCATCTGCAAATCTCTGAAACAGCAATAGTTGAAACTGTGTAAGTCGGAGACCTTCTGTAATTATTTTTCAGAATTTTATAATTAAAATTAGAAAAATTTTTTGAAAATACTAACTAAAAATTTCTTATATATACTATCTCTTGATATCAATAGAATAAATTTTTGAATTAAATATGAAGAATTTATTATAAGAACAGAAATACAAACTCCAAAAAGTTTTGGTAACAAGAAGTTTGTTTATTTATAACAACAAAACTTACTTAAATATATTGTAAATACCTGTAATAGTTATTATAATGAAATTCAATCTGATGCAAAAAACAAAGAGAATAGATATATATTATTTCTAAATATCACAATAAACAGAAAAAAATCACAAACTGAATTTTAAAAAATTTGAAAATTTCCTAATTTACACTACAACAGTAATTAATCCTCTTAAATAATAATTTGCAAGTTCTGAAAGTGTTCAGGTATGCACTTTGTAATGTTTGCTTCTGCTCTTTTCAACTTTACCGATTACAAGTGCTAGTTTAAAAAATGTGAATCAGTGTTCAGGTATACCTTTTTGTACTTAATTTCCAACAGAAATATTATGCATTATCTTTTTAATTACGAGGATTTTTGATTTACTAATTTATGAAAGTGTGAACGAATGCTTTTTATTTGTTATCTGTCCTGTCCTATTCAGTCTTAATCAGAAGATTTTGAACTTTTAATTGGAAAAATTTTCCAAAAGTTTAATATTGGAAAATTCAACATACAATTTTTTACCCCTAACTTTTGATCTATTAATCCATTTTTGAAAATGCTTAATATAGTTTGTTCCTCTTTCACCTTGCAAACTGTTTGCAAAAGAATTTTTCAGTTATTCAGTTTTGGAATTTTCATATAGTAGTTTTGCCTTCTAAAGTTATTACTTGTAATTATTAGTTAAGATTTTGCAAAATATTTCAAGAAAAATTATTGAATGTGATATATTACATTTTTGATTTCATTTTGTTCTTGAAGGTCAATATTTTAAAAATTACAAAAATTAGAACTAATTTGATAACAGTTTTCTTGATGCAAATATTGCTATTTTAGTATGGGGAAACATATATGGAATTTTTAGAATTATCAATATCTATACTAAATATGAATCTAAAATATTAAAAATATATAATAAAGGATATAAATTTAAGTAATCATGTTAAATAGAAATAATTAAACTAGTATGTAATATTAAGGACATATTTCAACATATAATAAAAGATGAGATACAGAATTCTGTAATTGGAAACAGATTCTTTGGGCAGAAAACCAATCACATTGATGAAGAATTCAATGAAGAATTTTTATTCAGATATGGTTAAAAAACTTATCAGCATGATTACGAGAGGGTTTTAATTTATCTTCTTGAAAGTGCATCCATTCAATTCAGTTCAAAGAAAATAATAAGCAAAGTAAATAAATTAAGTCCTAAATAATAAGGACTTAAATATCCAAATAAGAAAAATTAGACTAACAATATCAAGCTTAGCCATTAGTTATATATCTTCTAATGATACTTCAATGCTTTCAGAACATAGTAAGAAATAATGCATATATGCTTATTAAATATTCTAAAAAGACCTTAAATCTTGGTTCCTGGTATCTCAAAGGATCAGGAAAAGTAAGAAACATTGAACAATTTTAAAAATCACATACAAACAATTGTTTGAACAAAGAAATAAGATCAAACATCTATTTCAATTTTCCTGATCAGTATATTGTTCATCAATTTCCAAGATAATTGCATCTGTATATTTTCTTTCTATTCATGTCTTCTAAATAACCAATTTAGCAACTTTCTCAATTTTTATAACTAGCACCATTACCCCTTACTTGTTTTTAAATACACCCCTTTCTCCATCATTCATCTTTTCACTACTACTTCACTATCCAAACTTGTGTTCTTTTTCCATTGATATTTGTTTCACCATATAACAGTTAATATTTAAAAAACTTCAAGTAATTATGTTTTGCATATTTGCATATGGAATAGCTTAAACAATGCTGTTTTATATGCAAATCAATTGGATTTTAGGTAGATATTCTTAACAAATAAAAGTTTTTGAATATTTGTTATATATTTTATACTATTATATTTGATTGCTTCATATTATCATATATTAACATTAGATTTTTTTCTCATATATCATGATTCAGTACCTATAAATATTAAATACAGGTAACTCTCATATAACACAGTTTTGCTCTAATACAATTAAAAAATTGAAGAAACTCTCAAATAACATGGTAACATGTTCTACAACACTGTTTTACTTAAGACATTTAGCAAATTACATTTACTCTCTTACAACACAAAACATTTTTATAGATTTTTGTAAATCCATACTACAGACACCCAATATACACACAAAATGCAATTTTGCTAATTTGCCATGAGAGGGACAATATGCAATCTATTTTAGATTTTGATTCGAAAGTGAATTAATTGTCAACTATTGAGTATTTTGTGTTCTAAACATTCATTTCTTGGATAAAAAATTAGTTTTTATTCCTCAATAGAGGAGTGTGAAATAGAAAAAAAAACTTTTTTATTTATAAATTTTTTTAAGCGTGTTAAGGAATGATTGTTTTGTAGCAGGTTGGTTTAGTGACTTGTAGTGGGTTATATTATAGATTTTTGTAAAGATAGAAGAAGACACATAAAATTTAAATGCAGAAAAAAGTTCAGAAAGTGATATTGTTAAAAAGAAAAAAAAGTTCTCTAATCAGTGATAAAAACATTATAATTATTAAATGAATATTATATAAGTTGTATATTTTTCTTTCTGTTTATTTTATGTATATTTTTTTTGGGTCTTATATAATTTTTCTTTCTTTATGTTTTTTAATAAAAATTAAATTTATGTGGAATTAAAGAAAGTTATTTGTTTCTAATTGGTTTTGGAACATAATTCCCTTATTTGTAATGGTTTCAGGTCTCATATAACATGATTTCACACAACATAATGTTTTTAGGAACTTATTTATCATTTTATACAAGGGTTATCTGTACTGTAAATTAAAATTTAAGGAATGTTTTAACAATATTAATAATTTTCAATAAAATAAAAGTTTAATAAAAATTATTATTTTACCCTCTATCAGCTATAGATTGTGCAACAGCTTGAAATTTTCTTGCTCCAGGACTCAGAAAAGTTTCTTCCAAAATTTGATTCCTAATTTTCTTATCCTCCTTCCGAGTTTTGATTTTACGATATTTACCAGCATTTTTAGCTTCAGTTATCATATCTTCAACTGTGGTATATCTACACATCTAGTTCATAAACAAAATATTATTGCAATAATAATCTATTTATCAAATAATCTTCAGTTTTATATTTAAAATTTGAATTTTAAACAATAATCACTAAACAACCTAATTATTTTCAAAATCCTAAATAAAAAAAAAATAATTTATTAATTTCACATTCTACAATATAAATATTCATAAAAATGCACACAAAAAAAAGTAATATGAAATTAT
>AYEL01048437.1:0-37821 GCA_000484575.1 Olivierus martensii
CTATGTCTTTAATTCAGAATAACTCACAGTTCTTCTTAGTTCACCTTCACTTTCACAATTTATCGTTCACTATTAACTTTTACTGTCCAAGTCTTGCAGTTCATCTAAACTCAACTCAGACTTGCAACTCGCAACTCAGGCTTGCAGCTCATTTATTTGTACGGAATATTGTTAATTTTTTTCTTGTACCGTATTCGGTGTTAATTAATGTTTATGTTTTCATTTTCAAAAATAAACTGAAAAAGTATAAGCATTAAATTGTGTTTAAAAATTAATGAACCAATCCCCTTTTTTCCTTTAATCCTAAACTCATTTTACACTGTTATAAAGAACATATTCTCAACTTTTCATTATCTTCTTTATATTGATTTACATGGTTTACAGTTTTAACTGAACATATCATTCTATTTTGTATTAATTCTGGGTCTTGTTTTACACTGTTTTGGTTTGCACGATTTTTCCAGGAACGTATCTACCATGTAAATCGAGGGCTGAGTATATCATCATCTGAAATTAACTGATATGCAAAGAAAAAAATCCAATATTGATTGACAGGATTTATTTCATGAAATTTTATCAGTAATGACACACACAAAAGCAGAAAACATTAATTCACATCCATATAACATGCTTCAATATATTTTTAAAAACAATCTTCGAGGTACATTCCCTAATTTATTTGTCACACTTAAGATTGTTTTAATTCCGCCTGTTTCTGTAGCATCTGGACAGCATTCTTTTTCCAAATTGAAGATAATCAAAAACTATTTAAGAACAACAATGCAAAAAGAATGCCTAGCAAATTTATCAATTATAGCCATAGAACATAAATTATTGGATGAAATTGATTTACACCATCTTATATGGGAATTTGCTCTTAATAAAGCACCCCAAACTTATTTCTTGTAAATTGCTGTGTTTTCCTGTTAATATGTTATATTTGAAAATATTATTTGTTATTAAATTGCTGTGTTTTCCTTTTAATATGTTATATTTGAAAATATTATTTGTTATCTAATTAGATATTTAATTTTTGTATGTAGTGAAGTTTGAAGTTTATTTAATATTTGTTACGTGCAACGAAATTTTGTAATTTATTACAATTTCCTAGATGTTCATTTGTGTTTTGGCTGTTACGTACTGTATTGTATTAATATCAATAATTTCTAAGATATTCTATTATGAATGTTATGTATTATTATTATTATTATTATTACTTTTTTGCATATTTTATGCCCGCTTTCCAATCAGGGAGATTACTAAGGGGGTGGACCAGTTCCAACCAAGAGCTGCACCCACACCTGTGGAGGGGGGCCAGATGGTGAAGGACGGGGATCACCAGGCCTGGCCTAGTACCCCGGAAAAATCCGGGACTGGATCCGGGTCCTCCTGCGTGGCATGCCGACAGCGTTACCACTCAGCCATTCGGCCGCCGATTGTTATGTATTATTACTGATAAAATAATAAATGAAATTATTTAAAGTTGAACAATTATGACTTAATTTTCTAGTTTTTGTTTTATTGATTGAATAGGGGCAGCCATCGACATGTGAGGGCGGCCAACTAGTAGTTGCACACAGGCGGCCAAATTTCTAGGCACGGCACTGGTTCTTATACATATTTTTTAAATAAATAATTTTTGAATTATAGAATTTGAACTGATAAGGGTGTATACCGAAAACACTTTTTATTAAAGTTTATTCATTTAAGTTTATAATTTTCTTATTCCTATCTAAAAGGCTGTTATTTTTGTTTAATTACTATAGCTTGCACAATAGCTTTTAATTTACTACATAAGAAAAAATATAAGCTTTTATATAAGAACAGAAGAATTTTAATCAATCTTAAATAGAAAAATTATTTTTATTTTTCAAGAAATAATTTTCAGTTTGCATTCTCAGACAATGAATTCAAACCAAAAACATTTCTTATGTCAAAAATTTGATTAAATTTCTTTTAAATAAATCCAAACTTTAGCACAAAATCAGCAAGAAAATGAACATATTTAATAAGTTTTTAGTACAGATTAAAGAAAAGTAATTTGACTTAAAAAAAAAGAATTTAGGACTGCTTTGGAATTTAGGACTGCTTTATATGATTTGGAAGTTATATGGGTTAGTGCTACGATCATTGGAAGTTGCACAGATTTCATAGAATTTAGGACTGCTTTGGCAAATGTATATGATTTGGAAGTTATATGGGTTAGTGCTACGATCATTGGAAGTTGCACAGATTTCATACAAGCTAGAAAAGTGACAACAAATAGAATATATTATTAGTTTATCATTAATATTTTTTTAATTAGTTTTGAACAAAACTTTCTATGTTATTAAATCATAGTGGATTCCTGATTTACATAATTTCAAGTACTGTATTTTCAAATCTTTTTATTTGTGGTAAATTTCTATAAAATACAAATAATAAATTCATTAAACAAGTTATCATTTTAAAAAAAATATCAATTATAGCTTAAATTTTCATATCTATACTCACAGTATACTTATTAATTTTATTTAGTCTTTCTGTTTATCAGTGCACACTCACATATGTCGAATTTAAACATTATTGGACTTATGCTTTTCAACTTACATGAAAATTTTCAATTAATCATGTAATTAAGGACTTATCCATATCAAAAAAGAAAAATGTAATTAGGCTTTTTATTTTTTTAATCCATTTGATTGTAGATACAAATTATAATTTAAACTGTACAATAGATTCCTGATTAACTGAAGTTCTTCATTATACAAGGTGAATTGTTATTCACTTTATGTTATTTTTTTTTAATTTTTATAGTAAAATAATTGTAAATAAAATTAAGTGTTTTAAATTATAAAATTTAAATAATTTTAATTTTATTTACAACAGTTTTTTATTACAAAAATAAAAAAATTCAACTTAAGGCTAATGACAATTCATTTTCAAATTACAGGAATACCTCGATTATTGCGGTTTTGATTATTGCGATTCTCGATTTATCGCGGTTTATAATTTGATACCAAAATTCAATTATTGCGCTCAAAATTCAAATTATCGCAGCTTCGAGATATAGCCCATTATTATAAGCAACCAGAATTACATTTGTTCTCCAGGTAACTCTCTAGCATTTCATTTTTATCTGACAGCGCCTGCTCACCACTCATCATTAACTGTCCGCCTTTACCTGAAGTACACGTGGACAGGGCCGGCTTAACTCAGTACGCAGATGATGAACAGCATCTGGGAGCCAAAATTATCATTTTCGCAATATTGTTACTCAGCAATACTGTACATTGCTGAGTAGATATTACAAGAAAGCTGCATCGGGTGCCGGGACCTCTAGAGTCGGCACTGCATGTGAATATTTATTTCTTTTCTTATTTACCCCTACAATGAATTCTAAAAGAAGCAAGGATGATATCAAGTCAACAGCTATCAAGAATTAATAACACAAAACATAAAGAAAGAAAAAATATATATTCATAAGCCCTTAAAAAAATGATATATGTAAAAAAGAAAGAAAATATACAGCCTATATAACATTCATTTAATAATTATATCTTCCTTACCACTGTTTTGTTATACAATAAAAATCATTTTATTCAATAATTAGATCTAATCTGAAAATAGTGTATGCATTGTCATGTTAATATATTCAAAATCCAGTGTATTTAATAATAATTTATCAAACCATCTTGTTGTTTGAGTTTTTTGATTAATTGAGACTCCCTTGGTCTGTGTATCTCAGATAATTGGGACTCTACTGTATTTGAATATTTGTCTTCTGTTTCTAACTTATTGAGGCCATTACTTAGTATGTTTAATTATAAATGACATTGTCTCTCACAATCTATTTTCGATTTCTCTCACTTTAAAATATAGATGAATGACTTTTTCTATCATTTTAAAAATAAAATATCAAAGGTAATAAATTTGAAATTGATTATTGGAATTTTCATTGAAGTTCTTTTTATAGTAAATATTGAGTGTTTGATTTCATTGTCATTTATTGATTTGTAATATTATTGAGATGCATAAATTGTTTTATAAAATGCATATAGATGTTTGAATTATTTTATTTAAATATATCTGTTATCATTGTTTATTGTAATTTTTATCATTCTTCTATATACAATATATATTTTATTGAATTTTAAATCAGAGATCAAATATTTGTTTTTTACTTAGCTTTTTGTTATTAATAGCATTTTAATCAATTTATATACAGATATCCCTCCTATAACATGGTACATAGATTCCTAAAAAACAGTGTTGTATGAAACCATGTTATATGAGACCTGGAGCCAATACAAAAAATAGAGTTAAGTTCAAACCAATTAAAAACAAATAACTTTCTTTAATTCCACATAAATAACTTAATTTTTATTGAGAATATTAATAACACAAAACATAAAGAAAGAAAAAATATATATTCATAAGCCCTTAAAAAAATGATATATGTAAAAAAGAAAGAAAATATACAGCCTATATAACATTCATTTAATAATTATATCTTCCTTACCACTGTTTTGTTAAAACAAGAACATTTTTTTCTTTAACAATATCAACTTCACTTTCTGAACTTTTTCCTACATTTAAGTTTATTCATCTTCTGCTCTCTTTACAAAATCTGTAATCTAACCTGCTATAACCTGCTAGAAAACAATCATTCCTTAACATATATCTAAAAAAATTTATGAATAAAAAAGTTTTTCATCAGTTAACTCAATTTCAAATCAAAATCGAAAATAGACTACATATCGTCCCTCTTGAGGAAAAATTAGCAAAATTGCATTTATGACCAATTTTAGCAAAGTATTTTCCAATGATGCATTTTATGTGTTTAGTGTGTGCCCGTAATGAGATTACAAAAATTAATGAAAATTTTTTTGTTGTAGGAGAATAAATATAATTTTCTATGTATGTTAAGTAAAAACTGTGTTAGAACTCACTATTAACAGCACTATGGCAGGAATTAGTTTTATGCATAACATGTATACAAATAAATTACAATCACTAAGAGCAAGAAGTGCTTTCGATTTATTTTAAATCCTCATCAGCTGCCATTAAGGATATGTTAACAGAAAGAATAGTGAGTTCTGAATTAGTTTGGCATTGTAACAGTTGATAATTTTGAAAAACTATGTTGTAAGTACCATGTTATATGAAGGTTTTTGCAATTTTCAAATCATGTTAGAGCAAAACCATGTTATAGGAGGGATACCTGTATTAGTAGAATTTTTAAGTAATTTTTATGAGTTTCAATTTTAATTATAAATTCTTTTCTTTTTCAATGTAAAATTTGCCAACTTACAGGAATTAACAGAAATACAGGTATTCCTCATTATTGCAGCAGTTATGTTCCAGATCACCACTGTAAAGTTAATTTCTCTGTAATGTGAATAACAGCTTTTTTTGATTTGCTAATGAATATAAAAGCTTAAAAACAAATTTACACTATTATTCATTATGTGCATAATAGCACTAGCCCTAAAAAACTCAATCTGATGACCATGTTTTAAAACATTCATGTATCACCTTGGAGGATCCAGGTTCACTTCTGAGATTCACACTCAGTTTTTCAGGATGACTGAGTCTTGCCCATTTGTGGGTTAATTTGGTTTATTAGTCCAATCAGTACATAGAACTACTGCATATCATCTACAAAGAAGCATCAGCCATGATACAATTACACAAAGTAGAATTGAGGAGAGAGCATCTTATTGAAACTATTCATAGCCTACCTAGAAGAAATATTCTAATGAATAAATGGATGGGAACACAAAAGAATAAATATCAATGCAAAGTATCTCAACCACCCAAGATTTCCAAATAACACAGTAATGTTCATTTAAACACCAAATGAACTACATGAAATGCTAAATGACTCCAAGATAGAAAGCAAGAAAATAAGACTGCAAATGAACTATGAGAAGACAAAGGTAATGCTCAACATGGAAGTAAGCCCACAACCAGTGACAATAGAAAATCAGATAATTGAAAGGGTCACAAATACAAGAATATAAATTACTTAGAACAAATAACCACTACACAAGAACAATAGATAAGAGAAATTCAACATAGGATGCAGTTGGGATTGCATATATATGGCTGATACAGTAACTTCATAAGAGATAATAGGATACCGATATGCCTAAAAGGATACTCTTCAATATATGCATACTGCCAGTAATGATGTATGGCTATGAAACATGAAAAATTACAAAGAAAATGGAAAAGAAGCCGATAACAATCCAAAGAATCATAGAAATATACATGTTAGAATTCACCAGGAGGGACTGTAAGAACAACACATGGATAAGAAAACAAACCAAAGTATAAGACATATTGGTAGCAGTTAGAAGCAGTAAATGACATTAGGAAGGCCACACTGATAACCAATGGACAAAGAGAATTACAGAGTGACAATCAAGAAAAGGGAAAAGACATTTTGGCAGATAATACAGATGATAGAGAAATGATATAAGAAAAGTAATTTGTTCCAGTGGATGCAAATTGCACAAGATAGGTACAGCAGGAAACAAAATAAGGACGCATATATATTAAACAGTGGATGAAATAAAAATGATGATTATATAATGTATATTGTAGATAATAGAAAAATATTGGTAAATTCTGTTCAAATATACCTAAATATATCTTAATCATTCATTTTTTGTTTCAATTTCACCAAAATTTAGGAGAAAATTGCAAAAAAAACAAAACATAAACATCTTGCAACTATTTAAATGGGCATGGCATTTTTATTGCTTTACAACAGCTACTCACTTCTTTCATGATATGGAGTATTGTAGCCAACCTACTTTACTTCACACAGTGTAGTATTTGGTAAGTTGTTACAATAAACCATCTGCAGTCCAATTAGAGGAGAATTGAATTAAAGATTATTACAGTTGTTTATGTATGAGATGAGACCATTTTTGCACGTTAGAATTTTTTGATCTACGAAAGTTAATGTGGGATTTGTCCTGATCATACTGCGTAGCACTTCGTCATTGACATCTGATGGCCTTCCTGATCTGGGCTCGTCTTTCAAAGAAAAGTCACCCGAACAAAATTTTGTAAACCATCTTTGGCATATCCGAGCTGTTATTGCAGCCTCTCCAAACACTTCACACAAGTTTTTTGCTGTCTCCACCGCATTATTTTTTTTTGGAACTCATACAATATACAATGTCTTAAGCAGACTTTTTCTTCACTCATGTTAATGGTTCTAAAAGTTTAAGAAAACTGAATAATAATCAAGAAAATGTCCATAAGTCATCTATCATATGCAAATTACCTGATCAAACTGGTTTTTGTCTGGTCAGAATTCTTACTAAGGACTAACAACGCATAGAAATGCATGTGTTCAAAAACGACAGAACTTTTTCCCATACACCCAATAGTATTTCCCTGTAGATACTGTATTGAATACATTTCTTGTAGTCTGTGAATGCCATATAGAATGAGATGTGGTATTCTTTGCATATTTCTTTTAGTTGGCTGACAGTGTGTATATAACCATTGTTAAATATCCTTTTTGAAATCAAGCTTGTTCTCTTGGTTAGTTCAAATCCAGTACATGTTCCAATCTTCTTGTGACGATGATTGTGAATACTTTGTATATTGTCAATAGTAGACTGATAGGTCAGTAATTTCTCAGATCTCCCTTCTTATGTATTGTCATTGTGATTGCATTTTCCAGCCATCTGGAAAATGCAATCATATTGCCATACATAAGAAGGGTGTTGTATACAGTCAGAAAATATCCAAGTGTGTTGCTTGTATATTTTAATTGATTCAAACTCTGCTTCCAATACTTGATTCAAACTACTGCTTATAGTGCTTGAGTTTAACAGTTGCTTGTATGCTGGTACTCCTCCTTCCTTTAGGAGTTCAATGTTGATATTATCTTCTCTTGGGGCTTTTCTGCATTTCATCTTTTTAATTGCTTTCTCTTTTTCTTGTAGTGCTAGTGCCGAAATATCTTTTATATTTGTGGGGCTTGGTCTTGCTTGCTTGAATTAATCTCTTGGTTTATATAATTCCTTGTAGAAGGCTGCTGCTTTTTCTATTATACTGTCTTGGTCAATGATAAGTTCTCTGTTAACTTTGATTGCATTTAGTTGGTGTTTATTAATCATTATATGTTAGATTCCCATGTTGATCAGAGGGTATTGCTGCTCTCAATGGCTGTTTCTTTGCACATTTCTCTATATTCTATCTGGTCAATAGCAGATTTGATTTTTATCTTCCTTCTCTCTTCAATCCTGTGTTTTGGCAAATATTTTCTTGACAGGATTTCTTGGCACTGTTTCAGATGATTGTTGCCATCCCATTAAATGCTCTCTATTAGTCACTTTCCTCTTCTGTGAGCACTTCCTTTTTGGTCTTAAGCTGTCCCATGTTGATCTTTTGTCTTCTGTGTTGTGTTAGCCATCTTTTTTTCACATTGAATATCCAGCTGGACTTTGGCATGTATCTAGTCTGTTGTTGCTACCATTGTTGAAATAGTTGAGTACTGAAATAGCTTTGAATATACATTACATTGTATATTGTAGATAGTAGAAAAATATTAATGTATACATGGATGCATGTATAATGGAAACTGCTGTGAGTGAATTAGGAATGAAGGTGGATAATAAGACTGTATGCTGATAACACTGTTCTTTTCTTCAAGAGTGAACATTTGTAGATGCTTGTTGCACAACTGAATGAAGCATGCCAGAAGAAATAGATAAGAATAAATGCAGAGAAGATTTACAGTGCTCCCCAGATATAATGCTGTCGTTTATACTGCAGTCTTTCCTGTTCCCCGTTCTTTTGAAAGAGATTCTGAGAAAAATATAACACAACACTTAATCAACGTCCATTTGCTTTGCTAACTTCTTGTTACCATATTTAAATAATAACAGAATTAAAATATACAAAACTTCCTGAATTGCTATTATTATTTATGATAAAATAATAGAAATTTGAATTCATGTTAATAATACTGATGGTAATTTATATAAATTTCAAAATATCTTTGAAAAAATAAAAATAAAAATTTTCAAATGGTAGCTTCAAAACATTTTTGATTGCCATCATGAGTATTCAAAGCAAACGAAAGGTTATTTGTAATGGAGTTCGTATCTGATACATATGTCTTTTTGGTGGCTGTTTCATGACTTTAGCAAGTTTTACAAATATAGTTATTGTTTTAATAACATTTAATTTATTTAATGGACAATGGCAAACAATAATAGAAAATTGTATATCATTAAGGAGAAACTAAACACAATAGATTGAGTGGAAAGTGATGTCTCAAAAGCACAAATAAAGTGGGAGTTGGATATTCCGGAAAGAACAATATGATGATAGATTGCAGAAGAAGGAAGATTATGAACCTTCTTGGATAAATTGAACAGCTTTCTCTTGTTCTTTAATTTAGAATCACTAAATTAGAGAATAAGAGAAGCTGTCAGTTATTGCTTGATTGTTTTATAGTATAGTCCACATTATAACTGGGAACCACTGTACTTGTGTTTTTTGAGAGGGGTGAAGAACATTAAAGATGTATGGTTGAACTAAATGGAGTGAATCTGGAAAAAGTGAATCAATTTGTATACTTAGAAAATATGTTTGAGAGGGAGGGCTGCATTAATGGTGAGATTATGAAAAGAACAAATGCTGGATTTAAAGTTGAGGATGCACTTAGAAGCAAAGGAATGAGAATCTGTCAAATGCTGGGATGGTATAGAATGTGTACCAATATTGATGTATGGAAGTGAGACCTGGGTATGGTGTGTAAAGCATTTGAGTGCAGTGGACTTGAGATACTTGAGAGATTAACACATTACACGCCATTCAACCTCTTCCAGTTAACCCATCCACACTGTAGCCTATGCTTAATCTCCTCTTCCAATCTTCCATCCTCATCTCTATTTAATTTCAAGTATTTAAACTTCCTAACACTTCTCAATCTCTCAAGTCCTAATGTTAATCAGTGTATCCATATTTAAAGTTACTCCATTCAGAGCTACCTTCAGACATTACTATTCATTAGAAATTTATGAAACTTTGGTATCCCTTAATAAAGGGATAGGAAAGACATTCGATGAAAAAAATTTTAGTTTCAAATACTGCCATTAGAGAACACTTTATTGTAAAACTACCAATAGCGCACATACAAATGTTTGAAACAATGTCATTTATCATCTTTTGCACTATAAAAGTTGAAACATTCACAAAAAAATTGTTTCCAATGTCTTTGCCACTTAAAATCATTCTCAGTTTACAAGATCATTTTTTGCTTGTAAAAACTCATATCTAAACACTGATTCTGCGGCAGTAGCTTTGCGGAAATTTCGGAGTTTGAAGATCCTTCAAAGAGATACAATCACTTCTAAAGGATTCCGAAAAATAATAATGAAATTTGAAACAGCAGGATCGTTGGGTGTTCATCCTGGAATAGGAAAAAAAACCCATTTTTACAGAGGTGGTAGAGATGTTGCAGTTCAAGTGGAAGAGGAAGAGCTTCAAACTTTATGGGCAACACTAGTGTTTCCTTGTTGCAGAAACATTGGATAGGTCATCTTCTACTGTTCATAAAATCCTCCAGAATATCCTATGGTATTATCTGTACAAACTTTTACTTGTCCAGCAATTGCTTCCACATGATTTTGATCACAATTATTGTTCTCACTACAGTTTCTTACATGCTGTGAGATCGATTCCAAATAGCTTTGAAACATCTTCTGGTCAGATAAAGTGCATTTTCATTTGGATGGTTCAGTAAATACACACAACTACCAAATTTGGATTCAGAAAATTCCCGCTCAATTCTAGATGTTCCATTGCATTCCCCAAACAACATTTATGGTGTGGATTTTTGGCATCATTTATTCTGAGGCTGTACTTCTTTGAGAGTTAATTCTGTCAGGTCCAGTGACATGTTCTATCACTGGGCAGTGATATGCATCGCTGTTAAGTAACTCAATTGTAGTAATGAAAAGTTAACTGTATAAGTTCTGAGATATGTATGTAGATACATATCTACATACAATACATATATTTAACAATAAAATCAAATTTGCGGAAAATGGCGGAATTCTTACATATTTCAATTATTAACTAAAATAAAATTAGCAATGCATACAAATAGCAAAAAGAAAGCATAAAAAAAATTTTAAATTAAAAATACTAGAAATGACATTTAGTAATTATTTATCGCTACTTGATAATAACTGCATATGTTTATGACAAGATGGACTAAAATTGTCCTCACTAGAAAGATCTATCACATTTGCCAAACTTGAATCCAATGAAAATTTTTGTCCAGAAATAACACTTTGATTTGAATAGATGGACTTCTTTCTGAAAATTCTTGTGATAGTTGACTTTTTTTTTTTTATCAGAAAATCTGTTATCTTCTGTTGTTCTTTTGGTTTTGCAAGTTTCTTATACAATTCTTGATACCGAGCTAAACAAATCTTCAATTCTCATTGGAGTTTTAGGACACATTCTACGTTTGTATCAATGTTTAAAAAATGATTTTCCTACCTTCATCCTCTTTTTTTGCTATTATGGCTGCTGTGAGTGAATTAGGAATGAAGGTGGATAATAAGACTGTATGCTGATAACACTGTTCTTTTCTTCAAGAGTGAACATTTGTAGATGCTTGTTGCACAACTGAATGAAGCATGCCAGAAGAAATAGATAAGAATAAATGCAGAGAAGATTTACAGTGCTCCCCAGATATAATGCTGTCGTTTATACTGCAGTCTTTCCTGTTCCCCGTTCTTTTGAAAGAGATTCTGAGAAAAATATAACACAACACTTAATCAACGTCCATTTGCTTTGCTAACTTCTTGTTACCATATTTAAATAATAACAGAATTAAAATATACAAAACTTCCTGAATTGCTATTATTATTTATGATAAAATAATAGAAATTTGAATTCATGTTAATAATACTGATGGTAATTTATATAAATTTCAAAATATCTTTGAAAAAATAAAAATAAAAATTTTCAAATGGTAGCTTCAAAACATTTTTGATTGCCATCATGAGTATTCAAAGCAAACGAAAGGTTATTTGTAATGGAGTTCGTATCTGATACATATGTCTTTTTGGTGGCTGTTTCATGACTTTAGCAAGTTTTACAAATATAGTTATTGTTTTAATAACATTTAATTTATTTAATGGACAATGGCAAACAATAATAGAAAATTGTATATCATTAAGGAGAAACTAAACACAATAGATTGAGTGGAAAGTGATGTCTCAAAAGCACAAATAAAGTGGGAGTTGGATATTCCGGAAAGAACAATATGATGATAGATTGCAGAAGAAGGAAGATTATGAACCTTCTTGGATAAATTGAACAGCTTTCTCTTGTTCTTTAATTTAGAATCACTAAATTAGAGAATAAGAGAAGCTGTCAGTTATTGCTTGATTGTTTTATAGTATAGTCCACATTATAACTGGGAACCACTGTACTTGTGTTTTTTGAGAGGGGTGAAGAACATTAAAGATGTATGGTTGAACTAAATGGAGTGAATCTGGAAAAAGTGAATCAATTTGTATACTTAGAAAATATGTTTGAGAGGGAGGGCTGCATTAATGGTGAGATTATGAAAAGAACAAATGCTGGATTTAAAGTTGAGGATGCACTTAGAAGCAAAGGAATGAGAATCTGTCAAATGCTGGGATGGTATAGAATGTGTACCAATATTGATGTATGGAAGTGAGACCTGGGTATGGTGTGTAAAGCATTTGAGTGCAGTGGACTTGAGATACTTGAGAGATTAACACATTACACTCCATTCAACCTCTTCCAGTTAACCCATCCACACTGTAGCCTATGCTTAATCTCCTCTTCCAATCTTCCATCCTCATCTCTATTTAATTTCAAGTATTTAAACTTCCTAACACTTCTCAATCTCTCAAGTCCTAATGTTAATCAGTGTATCCATATTTAAAGTTACTCCATTCAGAGCTACCTTCAGACATTACTATTCATTAGAAATTTATGAAACTTTGGTATCCCTTAATAAAGGGATAGGAAAGACATTCGATGAAAAAAATTTTAGTTTCAAATACTGCCATTAGAGAACACTTTATTGTAAAACTACCAATAGCGCACATACAAATGTTTGAAACAATGTCATTTATCATCTTTTGCACTATAAAAGTTGAAACATTCACAAAAAATTGTTTCCAATGTCTTTGCCACTTAAAATCATTCTCAGTTTACAAGATCATTTTTTGCTTGTAAAAACTCATATCTAAACACTGATTCTGCGGCAGTAGCTTTGCGGAAATTTCGGAGTTTGAAGATCCTTCAAAGAGATACAATCACTTCTAAAGGATTCCGAAAAATAATAATGAAATTTGAAACAACAGGATCGTTGGGTGTTCATCCTGGAATAGGAAAAAAAACCCATTTTTACAGAGGTGGTAGAGATGTTGCAGTTCAAGTGGAAGAGGAAGAGCTTCAAACTTTATGGGCAACACTAGTGTTTCCTTGTTGCAGAAACATTGGATAGGTCATCTTCTACTGTTCATAAAATCCTCCAGAATATCCTATGGTATTATCTGTACAAACTTTTACTTGTCCAGCAATTGCTTCCACATGATTTTGATCACAATTATTGTTCTCACTACAGTTTCTTACATGCTGTGAGATCGATTCCAAATAGCTTTGAAACATCTTCTGGTCAGATAAAGTGCATTTTCATTTGGATGGTTCAGTAAATACACACAACTACCAAATTTGGATTCAGAAAATTCCCGCTCAATTCTAGATGTTCCATTGCATTCCCCAAACAACATTTATGGTGTGGATTTTTGGCATCATTTATTCTGAGGCTGTACTTCTTTGAGAGTTAATTCTGTCAGGTCCAGTGACATGTTCTATCACTGGGCAGTGATATGCATCGCTGTTAAGTAACTCAATTGTAGTAATGAAAAGTTAACTGTATAAGTTCTGAGATATGTATGTAGATACATATCTACATACAATACATATATTTAACAATAAAATCAAATTTGCGGAAAATGGCGGAATTCTTACATATTTCAATTATTAACTAAAATAAAATTAGCAATGCATACAAATAGCAAAAAGAAAGCATAAAAAAAATTTTAAATTAAAAATACTAGAAATGACATTTAGTAATTATTTATCGCTACTTGATAATAACTGCATATGTTTATGACAAGATGGACTAAAATTGTCCTCACTAGAAAGATCTATCACATTTGCCAAACTTGAATCCAATGAAAATTTTTGTCCAGAAATAACACTTTGATTTGAATAGATGGACTTCTTTCTGAAAATTCTTGTGATAGTTGACTTTTTTTTTTTTATCAGAAAATCTGTTATCTTCTGTTGTTCTTTTGGTTTTGCAAGTTTCTTATACGATTCTTGATACCGAGCTAAACAAATCTTCAAGTCTCATTGGAGTTTTAGGACACATTCTACATTTGTATCAATGTTTAAAAAATGATTTTCCTACCTTCATCCTCTTTTTTTGCTATTATGGTTGAGTATTACGGTCATCTGTTATCAATTCAATCAAATTATCCTCATCTAGGGGTTTATCAATCATCAATTCATTGATGTCCTCAGTTTGCATAGCCTCAAAACCTTCTTCATCAACATTCTAATTTCAGAAGACTCTTTTGATGTCTGTGACATTGAGTTTACACTCTTGATGACACAAATTGCTTTCTAGCATGCATTTAATGCAGATGACCTCAACTGCTGTATGGCCAAAGAAGCATGTATAATGCAGTCCATGATTGAATATTTTTTCCAAGCGTCCACAATCTTAAGGTTGTCTTTCTCAATTGCATTAAAAATATGTTTGAATGCTAATTTAATGTAATAAAACTTAAATACATATTTTTAAATAACTGCTTTTTCTCCTTAATAATATTATTATTTAAACAACAGCACTTACCACAGTTGAGATTAATCTTAAATTTTCTTACTAATTCAACATCTATTGATTAACATTTTCGGTATTTAATACCATCCTCAGGCCAGATATTCCAAACATAATTTGAATCTGTAATGGTCCATGTACAGAATCACAATAAAAAAACGTTTCTAAGTTACTGTCTCTTAGGCAACCAGTTCATATTTTAGAATTAATAAATAAAATAAAATTCAAAAAATAAACTATCAAACTATTTACAAGGTGCGTCCCTTTCTTAGGGTACACTTAATTAGCCATCCAACAACGTTTATATTTTTGAATTTTATTTAATAATTCTAAAGTATGAACTAATTGCCTAAGAGATTGTAACTTAGCAACGTTCTTTTGTAGTGATTCTGTACATGGACCATTAGATGTTCTAATTATGTTTAAATATCTGTCCTGAGGATGGTATTGAATATCGGAAATGTTAGCCAATAAATGCTGAATTAGTAAGAAAGTTTAAGATTTTAATCAATATTAGAAGCACTATACAGCAGGTGCTTAAAACTAATTTTATTGCTAAAAGCAATAAAATTAGTTTTATGCACCAGCTGAAAAAAGTTTTATGCACCTGCTGGAATGTTTAAGATTAATCTCAACTGCGGTAAGTGCTGTTGTTTAAGTAATAATCTTATAAAGGTAAGTTTTATGCACCTGCTGGAAAGTTTAAGATTAATCTCAACTGCGGTAAGTGCTGTTGTTTAAGTAATAATCTTATAAAGCTTAAATATAGTAATTATACCATGATCCAATTGTTTAATCAAGAAAGTAGTATTGGTGGTAAGAATATTACTTGAACATTTGCATGCTCTAATACTGAATGACTATGTGCATTATCGACAAATAAAAGTACTTTGAAATCAAGTCTCTTTTCCTCCATATATTTTTGAACTTCGGGAAAAAACATTCCTTAAACCATTCTTTAAATAGAGTTGCTGTTATCCATTCCTTTTTATTTGCCATCCAATGAACTGGCAACTGTTTAATGTTCTTGTCTTTCATAGCATGTGGTATTATTGCTTTGTTTATTACCAAAGGCTTTAAAATTCAGTCACCAGAAGCATTTCTACAAAGTAAAAAGTTACCCGATGTTTAAAATCTTTAAAACCACTAGCAGTTGTTTTCTGATTTTGCTATAAATGATATGGTAGGCAATTTTTCCAATATAGACCCTGTTTTGTCAGCAATGAAAATTTGGTCAGGAACATAGCCACCATTTTTAATTATTTTGGCTAGTTTTGCTAGAAAGCTCTTAGCAGCATTTTCATCTGTAGATGCAATTTTTCCTTTAATTTTTATATTGTGAAATGTATTTTTTTTTTTTTATAGAAATCCTGTTAGCCATCCTTCACTAGTAGAAAATTCCTTTTTTTACCTTGAATTGCTTTAAGACTTGTTGATGACTCCAATTCCTGAAGTTTTTTTTATAAATTTGTAGTGCCTTCTGCTTTATAATATTTCCATCCATAGGTACTTTTTTTTTGCAACAAATCCTGTATCCAAAACACTAAAAAGTTTCCCTATTTTCTAAGACGGTATCTTTATTGTATGATGATATTTTGGAACTGAGTTTTGATCTGCAGATATAGATTGTCATATAGAATTCTCATTTCTCTTAATTGTTCTGATAGACGCTTCATTCAAGCCAAAACTTTTTCCAACAGATAATAAACCTTCACCTCTTGCAATATGATCCAAGATTTTTATTTCCGAAGAAATGGCTTTTCTTTTCCAGTTCTTTGTAATTTTAGACATTTTTTACTCATCATCTAGGGTAAAAATTCTAATTAAAATACCACAAATTTGTAAAAATAACATATGTACATATCTTTTTTAATCTCTAATAAACCTGATAACTCAATCTATGCACTTCATCCTGATGAAAATGTTATGAGCTAATGACACTTCAAAAATGAACTGATTGGATGATGCAACACTTGAAAAATTTACGAGCTAATAAATTTCTTTTTGTCAACTCTCTTTCATTCTCTTGTTTATTTGCTCACATTCACTGCCAGGAGCTGCACAAAAGAAGGCCCTCTTTCATCAATGCATTTTGATGAAGCAAATAGGTTTGAGGATAATGAATTTGAAATTGTATTAGAGGAAATAAACCATGTAAAAAAAGAGAGGCAGTTGTCTGCTCACGGGCCACATCAGATGGCTCTGCAAGCCACAGGTTCGTGGTCTGCACAGTTAGTGGAGCTTTCAATCATGCTTGATAACAAGAGATTATTTTTTATTGATAGTGTCCAGCAAATATATTTAAATTTATCTGAAGCTATTTTCAGGATAAGATTTATACTTCTTTCCATGGATAGTTTGTCCAGATTCAAAAATAACCATTTGAAGAGTTCTACAATGGTATTTCTGAGGACCCTCCTTTTGAAATACAGTAGACTCTCTCTTATTCTACATACTTTAGTAGTTCTACATTATATATACATATACATTATAAATGTTTAAACATGTTAAAACATTATATAACATTTATTAAACATATTTTACATACATACATACATACATACATACATACATACATACATACATACATACATAGTCCTTGATTTATGATGGTGTTTTGTTTTGAACCCTGCCATCATAATGATTGTAAGTTGTAAATGCCCAAAATTTATGGATTTTTCACTACTAATGTTTACTAGGACACTAAACATTATCTTAATAAACACAAAGAACACAAAACTACAAGAACCAGACACACAAAAAGGATTCTGTATATCAGACTGTTGGCTCATAGACTCAGACCCATGGAATTGTATTAACCACAGTGATGTAATTAGTAAATTCTGTGATTAATTGACCATTAATCACAAAAATCACTAATTACATCACTGTCATAAGTTGAGGACTACTTCTGTATATTTTTATTTAATTTACAATCTATAAATGGTATTTTGCAGATATTTCCAGATTAATCAGCTATTTGTTTATCCAGTTCCATAAATGCTAATTAATTGGGAATCTTGGATGTGAGGTTAGCACTGAGTATTCTTTAGTTGTCAATACTGTATGGTTGCTTTTCATTTATCTGCCAATCATTCCACCCCAGTAGTCATGGTGTAATTTTCATCCATAATACTGCTAGAGTTATTTTTAATGATTTGTAAGTCTACATTCATAGTTAACAAAATTTACCCAAGTATTGCATGATCAAGAGTTCAGCAGCAGTATACTAGAGGTGTCTGGTCACTATGTAATGGCATCAATTTCACACAAAAAATGTACTATGTATAGGAAGGGCCACAGGAAGGCTGCAATCTTCCTTGGACTATTTCTATTTTTATTTTAGTTCAATCAAATCTAGTTTACTTGGTGTTTATAAATTCATACAAGTATATAAATAAATTGAAAGTCTGCTCTATAGAAAAATGACATTAATTTTCTCTATTCTAGAAGTGATGAGTTGGCATACTCTGCTGATAATTGTTTTCAAATGTTGCAAATAAAATATTTATAAAGTGAAGTGTAAGTAGGGTCAATCCACATCAAGGGGACCAGGGGTCCCCACTCGACCATCTCCAAATTTGATGAAACTTGGTATGAAGGTTCTATATGGTCTTTGATGGTTGTATCCCAAGTTTCTGAACTTTTTGAAATTTGTCAAGCCCTGTATAAAAATGTGATGTCACTGATAGCACATGTTAAAACTGGAAAACTGCTTATATTCAGTAATTAAGTAGTTTATGCTAATTTTCTTATTAGTTAACATATTTTCCATTAAATAACATTATCTGCAATACATAACAAAGTTTATGATAACTTCAGTTGCAAGAAAATGCAAGTATATGATGTGATTCCACATTTTTTCATTAATATGAAAGGTATATCGCAACATTAATAAATATAAAATGTATTCCGATAAATATTTGAATATATTTTGCAATTTATGCAGTAACTGGCACAAAATCATATTTTAAGTAATAGAAGAAGTTGGCTGTTTCAATCGATCAAGCGAATAAATTTATAATATCTTCAAGAATGACAAAAGTATCGGTATAAGATGTATAGAAATTCAATTTTTAAAAACACTTTATTTATTGATCGAGTAGGGGGTAATAATTGAATTTCTAATTCATTAAATCCAAAGGGAGTTTTATTTATTTTTAAGAAATAACATTTCATATTTTTTTTAATTTTAAATTTCATAAAATTTAAAGGAAACCGAGTTTCTGAAGTTAGTCAAGTTCGGTAATGATTTATATGATTGATAGTAATTTTAACAAACTTATAAGTTTATGCAAATTATAAATTAAAAAATAAATAAATAATAAATCTTGCAACAAGAGAATATAATTCTTTTATAACTTATTATTGATTTAGTGTTTTTTATTGAAAATTCAATTAAAACTTTTATTATTATTATTTTCTATTAATAATATATAGTAAACATTGCACACAATATGTTTCTCAAGTCACAATTGCATTAAGTAAAAAATAAAATCAGTTTTTTTTTATCTTTTTTACCTAATAACATATTTCATTATAGATCGGAAGAGCGGTTCAGCAGGAATGCCGAGACCGATATCGTATGTCAAATAAGATTAATAGCATATTTAAAGATAAATATTGAAAAAATTAAGAAGATTTATTACTTCAGTGATGGGTCAGCTGCTCAATATAAAAATTTCAAAAATTTTATAAATTTATGCCTGAATGAAGAGGATTTCGGCATCATGGCTGAATGGAATTTTTTTGGAACAAGCCATGGTACACCTTGATGATGTGAATGAACCTTCACCTTGTGATGGAATCACCTTGTGATGGAATTGGAGGAACAGCAAAAAGGCTAGCAGCCCGTGCTAGTCTACAGAGGCCCTTAGATAACCAAATATTGACCCCGTATGATTTATTCAAATTCTGTGATGATAGTATTCCAGGCATAAAATTTTTTTATGTACCAAAAGAAGAAATTGAAAAAATTCAGCCTGATCAAGAAAGAAGGTTTGCCAAGGGACATACAATTGCTGGAACAAGGGAAAATCATCAATTTAGGCCAATTAATTTTAATAAGCTGCAGGTGAGCAGAGTTTCCAATGATGCTACAGCATTCACAGTCAATGCCTTTGAAGCAGATGAAGAAATTTCATATATCTCAAATGCAAACTTACAGCCAGGACAATATGTCACATGTATGTATGACAATTTTTGGTGGGTTGGAAATGTGTGTGAAGTTTCACATGAAGAACAAGATGTGCTTATCAGCTTTATGCACCCACATGGCTCTGCTCGTTCATTTCACTGGCCAACTACTAAAGACAGATGCTGGATCCCTGAGCAACATATTTTTATGACTTTAGAGGCACCATCAACATCATCATCAGGAAGACAATACAGTTATCCACAATCTATTCTGGACAAAATTGAAGAACTGTTTAAACAAAAATGGAACTGAGTTTTTTGTAGTTTTGTTTTTTAAATTTGCTGTGTGCTTCAATTGTTTTTTGGTCTGCATTGAATAAAAAAATAAATTGCCTAGCAGTATTTTCAGGCATAATATTTCACTGTTTGAAAGTTTTGCGAAGTATTAAAGCAGTAACTTTTGAAAGATATTCTTACTCATAAAAACAAAAGATCCAGAAATTAAACAATATAGCTTTGAAAGCTTAAATCATGCTCTTTCCAGCTATGGCAAGAAAAAAGAGATTGAAGATGACACAGTTGAGATACTGACCCTCAAAGATACCCTAAAATTTGCTTGTTGAAAATTTTTGTCAACTTTGGAGATGCATATCTTTTAATCTAGGAATCCAATGATGATCAAATTTGATCTACACATACACATTATAGTTGGAAATAACCTCCTTAAGTTTAGGGGTAATTGTTTCATTTGAAATGGAACAGTAACCCATCAAACTTTAGCTCTCGGAATCATGCGACAAATTTTTTAGTAACTTTTGATGTCTGTAACTATACTACAATGCAGTTAAATCCATAAATTTTGCCATGGTTGGATTCAGCATAAAAAGTTGTCCATATATATTAAAGCAAACAAATAAATGTTTGCTAGAACTTTTAAAAAAGCCTAGCAAACTTGACACTTTTGCACATTTGTACGCGACACGAAGGTGAATGGCTTCTCTTTCAAGCCCCTAAAAATTCAACCACTGAAGATACTGAACTGAAACTTGGGATACAACCATCAAAGACCATATAGAACCTTCATACCAAGATTCATCAAATTTGGAGATGGTCGAGTGGGGACACTTTTCAATATTGGTCCCTTTGACATGGAATGATCCAGTATAGGAATTCTTTAAATTTCCTCAATGATTGGACTACACAAAAATAAACTGTTTCAATCCAAAGAAAACCCAAATCATTCTTTTTACAAAAAAATTAATTATTTTAAGATGAACTTTGTCTGAAAATTTAAACATTGCTAAGCAAATAAAATACCTTGAAATGCACTTTAGATAAAAACTGTTTTGGGAACCTTGCATTTGTAATGTCCTGGCAAATTTGAAATGCTTATCATCTAATTCAATAGAGTTGACATACTAAAAACTTAATTCCAATACTGTTAAAACCATCTGTGAGAAGGCAATAGCTTCCAAACTTTCCTATGCTTACCAGATGTTTTGTTTTCAGTCTAGAATCGGTAGAAAGCTTGTGTTTTCAACTTCTAAATGATGGATTAACGTGAGATGATGTATTTTTATTTTTATTTTTAATCGATTTTTATTGGAATTTAATCAAAATTTAATGAAAATATTGCATTTATTCAATAATTAAAATTTTGCCACAGCTCTTCATTGTGCTTTATCTTGGGTTAACCCAAGATAAGGCATTATAAAAGTAAATTTTTGATAAAAATTCCTATTTCAATAATCGAAATCAAAGAAAATATCTTCCTTGGCTCGGCACGCCCGAATTCAAAACCAAAACCAGATAAACATAAACAGCACTAATCGCAGTTGAGTAAGATAAAATAAACACATTTATTTAAAATATCACAAACGTTTTCGGCTATAACGCCATCTTCAGGCAGTTCGTTCTGAAGATGTAACGAACTGCCTGAAGATGGTGTTATAGCCGAAAACGTTTGTGATATTTTAAATAAATGTGTTTATTTTATCTTACTCAACTGCGATTAGTGCTGTTTATGTTTATCTTGACTTAGTCACTGATAGCATGTTGATCATTAAATAATTACTAATAATTAAGGAAAATTAATTAATTGAGTTAATATAATTCAATTTTAGGATTGTTTTTATTAATTTAAAAAAGAGTAATAAATAAAAGTGAAAAAAAATATAAAAACTAATATTATATCACAAATCGTGAAATCCTCGCGGGCCGCACAAAATAGCTTGGTGGGCCGCCTTTTGGACAGCCCTGGTCTAGATTATTGCAATCATTGAAGTATAATAATTAAAGGCATATCTATAGAGAAATAGTCCTAAGAGACTTATGTTAAAACAAAAAAGTATTTCTAGCCAATATGTTATGAAAATAGCCAAGTTCAGAATATTATAAAGGAAATCATAACAGAATTATCATAAGTCAAATGATTGTAAGTAGAAGATCATGTGTGTGTGTAGATGTATTTATAATTTAAGAACCAAAAACCATTTTCAAATTTTGTGATTTTATATCATTCCTAAAAAGATTTTAGGTTACTTTTTTTATTTCTGTTTCTTCTGTCACATCTCATGGAAATTTTTAAAATTTTAATAATCTTATAAGGTGATTTGTATTTTGTATATTTATATAAAATTTTCCATGGATGATTGGATATTTAAATTATTTCTTGACTCTTACAGATTGCATTGAAAACTCACTAGACTAAGTTCGTTTTACCAAAAAATAATTTTTAACCAAATCTCACTTTTGATAGAATTCCCATAGATTGGCCAGTTGACATTGCCGAAACGCGAGATAACCATGCTGTTGAATTTGTTGTGCAGAAGATCTATTGTTGCATGCGCTGTGTGGCATATAGCACTGTCTTGTTGAGACCACATATTGCTGAGATCCGTATCTTCCAATTTAGGCCACAAAAAATTGGTTATCATCGATCTGTACCCCTTGCCAGTGACAGTTATGGCAGCGCCGCTTCATTTTGGAAGAAGTACGGGCCAATGACCCCATCGAACCAAAATCCATACCAAACAATGATTTTTTCTGGATGCATTTACAACTTATGGGTCATGTGGATTGTTATCTCCCCAAATGTATCAATTTTGCTTGTTGACATAGCCATTCATCCAAAAATGGGCCTTGTCGCTGAAGATGATTTTCCGTCTGAAATCGGGGGTCCACTTCCAGCTGCTTCAGAGCCCAGTCAGCGAATGCTTGATGCTGCCTATGGTTGTTTATCTTCAGTTCCTGGGTCAATTGAATTTTGTATGGGTGCAGGCCCAAGTCCCGACACAAAATTCACCAACTTGAGGTCTGCGAAAAGCCAAGTTCTTGGGTGTGACGAGGAATTGACTGCCTCAGATTATCCTACACACTCTTGTTCACTGCAGCAATGTTTTTGCAGATTTCACGTTTTGACGACATATGAATGTTGATTGATTGTTTACTGAACCAGTTGATTCAAATTTGTCCACCAAATGACGAATAGTTGACTCAACAGGACGATTGTGTGCACTGTAAAAATCACGTAGCAAATGGAACATAGCTCGAACTGAGCACTCATTTTGATAGTAAAGTTCAATGATTTGCATGCATTGCTCAACACTATAACTTTCCATGATGATTTGCCAAACATTAATTACTATAACCTCCAAATTTGACAGCTGTAGCTTCATCAATATACACTGGTCGGTATACACTGTCAAAGTTTGAGTGCCCCTATTGGAAAGCCCGTTATAAACATAAGGTTTTGCAAGAAACATATAATAAATAATAATAATAAAAATAAAAAATTAAAATAAGTCCTAAAATATCAAGTGTGATTAAATTCACACAAATGTTAGTTGACTTTGTCATTCTATGTAACTCTTCTTAAAGCAAATTGCCATGCATCGGAAACATTATTCTTTTGCTTATCATTTATTAACATCCCTTGCCTGCTTTCTTTGTAGATTTGTAATTCTTCTACTACACTAAGTTATTTTACATTATGTACCTGTTTTATTACTTTAGCGTTTTCCCAATCCGCTTTGATATTGTACTCATATGCTCTCTTCGCTAGGGCCGTAGTCAAGTTTCCTTGCTTAATATCTCTCCTATGTTCAGCAATTCTCTCTCTCAAATTCCTGGCCATCACACCAATGTAAATCTCCCTTTGTCTGTTGTCCAAGTTTTCTATTGGTATTTGATAAACTCCCATGCGTTCCTGTTCTGCATAGTTATCCTTCACGTTCTCTGTTCTAGAATATTAGCGTTTTGTAGTGCTCTGTTCTGAGTGTTAATTGTTCTACAATTTAAGTTTAGTGTAAGAGTTGAAGATGGCTGGTAATTGCTGAAAACATTTCTCGTATTAAATGTGTTTTAAAAGTTATTTAGGATTGCTTGTTAGTGCTTTGAAGTATTTCTGTAATTAGTTAGACACTGATAAGAGAAGTAATAATATGGTTTTATCTATTAAAACATATATCTTGAATTGTATTGATGCTGCAATGTAATTTTTAGTTTATATATTTAACACATTTTTATATTTTTTAGCCATATACATCAGAAGCATTTGATCAAGATTCTCCACGATATTCCACATCCAAATCAGGTCTCTATGGAGATACATATTTCATGGGTGAGTTTTAAATTTGAAATTTCATTCTGGAAAAATCTTTAACCTTTTATGGTGCTTTAATAATTATATTTGAAACAAAACACCTGTAATCCAATTTAAAAATCATCAGACACTAAGCACTAAGCTTGACAGGTTAGTGCTTGGTGTCCATTAATTTTGTTAGTATATATAATATATTTATATATATATATTTTAATTTAATAATTTTTTTATTTTTAGTTCAGTGAATTTTTAAATTTTTTCTATTTTATTTCAATTTAAAATTAACTTCAAATTGCTATTATATGTTAATGCTGTTCATCTCCTGTTGAATATAATACAGTTGCCGACACTTTGTCACTTCAACTGGCGAAGTGTTTTGTCCAACACTTCCAGTAGTCCAGTCACTGCAAACCATTGCACCACCCACCTGAACTTTTCATGTCAACTTGTTGATGTGCGAGAGAGAGAGAGAGACATGCAAACAGATTATCAATTGCTATTCGTTCATTGCACAAGCGTTATAGTCGGACTAATTTTTAAGCTCAGTACACTGTTGTTTATCTTCATAAAATGCCACAAATCAGAAAAAGTGAGAAAATTGGGATAAAATTGAGGGATTTGTGGAAGATTTGAACATCAAGAGCAGTGACAGGAAAGTTTTAATAAATCGAGCATATTTGTTTGTATTATTCCATTTTTTTCATTGAACATTCAATAATCCAACAAATCTCTGAAATCCGACAAGCCCTGGTCCCATATGTGTCAGATTAGAGAGACTTTACTGTATTATAAAAAATACAAAAAGCCTATATGTAAGAGAATTTACAATAACTTTTCAATTCAACAATAATGTTTTCAATTCACCATTGAATTGTCATCAGGATAACTGATAATGATTAAAGTTAGGTTGATATGATCAGAGTACACTCGGACTGAGTTTTAAGTTCATTTACACAATCCAAGTGTACTCTTTCTATAGTCTGAGGTGAAATGGCAGATCTCCTGCTGTAGCTGATATATTATTGCAGAAGCTAAACAGTCACATTAATAAGCAGATTAGACGGAAGAAGAAGTTATGGACTCAGGAATGGATCAACTTCATAACTTCTCTTAATAATTGTTCAGGCATGAGCAACTAGGTGCCTCTTCCAATTTTTTGCTTGAGGTGGAAAATGAAGGTAAAAATACATTCAAAACTACCTACAATTTACTAATATTCTGTTTGATGAACTTTTAAGACGCATTAATTTAAACTTTATTTATTTTAACTATAGCTACTTAAAAAGCAACACTTATTAGAATATGAAAAGTTTAATTCCATCATTTGACACAAACATGAGAGCTTTGCTCTACCTACGCGATCGTAGTTTACTGCTTTCCGCCATTTTAAACTTCCAATAGCCTGCTACTCAGTCTGAGTACTCAGCCTGCTACTCAGTCTGAGTATTTTGGTTGCCGTCCGAGTTTACTCGATTCGGATGAAAAGGTCCGAGTAGCGACTGAGTGAATGCATGCACATCATCCAAGTGAACTCGGTCCGAGTGTGCTCTGATTGTGTCAACCTAACTTTAGTGATGGAATAGAAAACATTGTTTGAATTAAAAAATTATTGAAAGTTTCCTACATAAAGATTATTTTTTTCTGTAATTTAAGTATACAGTAATACCCCAGAGTTACATAATAGTTGGGACCAGGAAGCATAACGTAAGTTGAAAATTACGTAAGTCGGGTACCTATAGATTCCCAAATCTAATTTCAGGTACATATGTATAAGGTTCTTAACTGGCTCTTTATTACCAAGAAAATAACAATTATATAAATTAATAATAGGTAGTTGTAATTAAAGACTCTTAATCAACAAATCAGCAAATGAAATATATACATTATAATATATTCATTAAATTGTGAAACAAACAAGTGGGCAAGGGGACAGGATGAGAAGTTATGTATCTCCGAATTTACATAAGTCGGGTTTACGTAAATCAAGGTATTACTATATTTTTAAGTTAATTTGAAAATATCTAACATGATGTAACAAATGTCAATTATTATTATATAATAAAATATTTAATATCTAATAATAATTTACATATGTCATGTCAATTAACTTTTCTCATATTTTTAACATAAAATATACTTTTTTTGGACCAATGCCTTTCCATGATAATTGAGATTGTGTGTTGCAGTGATTTTTCTGGGTTTTTGGTATTGCCATAATGTCCAGAAGTTAGGAGCCAGATAAAGAATGGTCAGGTCAGGGTAATCTGGGACCCTCAAAAGAATAGTTCCCTATCAGGCTATATCTAGTAGCTACAAATGTTACAGTCTGGTGAATCTGATTATCAGCAAAGTAAATTTTTAACTAGATTTTAAAATCTCAAAAGAAAGTTGAACTAGCATAAAATGAAATTACAAACTGAACTGGATTAAAATAGTGAGTATGGAAACATAAATATAAATGGAGATTGAGTGTGTAGAATATGGATGGACAAGTGAAAGGGAATGAACAAAAGTTTATGAATAAAATGCATAAATATAGGCTGAATGTGCTATGTATGAGTGAGATATCTTGAAAAAATGTGGATTTGAATATTTGAAAAACAGCATTGTGGGAATAGGGTTTGTAGTAGGAAATAGTGAGGGAGAAATGTGCTGATATATAAGAACAAAAAATCTACATGTTAGAATAAAAATGTATGAATGACAGAATGATGTGGGTGAGGATGAAGCTGGGACTGCAGAGAGTTTTTTTTTTTTGTACATGCTCCAATATGATGTGAGTGAATATGAGAAAGACAATTTCTAATATGTTGAATGAATGTCATGGTAGTGAGCAAGTGATATTATGGCAAGCTATTTGAATAGCAGGTTGCAAAAATTGGTTACAAAGTGTGGTAACACCAGTGAATAATGGAGGTTTGAATTGAGAGAAGGCTGTTTTTCAAATATTTTATTCAAGCACAAGACCATTCAGGGCCAGTTGCACGAGTCTTAATCTGCAGGTTAAAACAGGTTTTAAACTGGAGATTTAGCTTATTGCATTGCACAAAGTCAAATCTTCAGGATAAACTGCTGACTAATTTAACCAGCTGATTTTGTGTAGGTTAAAATTTATTCTATAGATTATCCAGCAAAACAATATGGAGAGTGTAACAACTTTGGATTTGGAGATTGTAGCAGCTCCGAATCCAAAGTTGAAAATGATTTCAATTTAGATTATTTGGATTACATTTATCTTAACACTGAACAGATATTTCTGAAAAAGATAAACAGATTTACCATTTATAATAATGATAACTTTCATGTGAGATTTTGTTTTAATAAAATCAATGATTTTATGACTATCATCAGAGGTAAAGAAAATATACACTTTATAAATCAAAAGTCCATTATTTTATTTTAAATTTATGAAATAAATTGTTATTAACATATTCTATATACATATATTTGTGTGTATATATTATAACCACATATGTTGATATACAAGAGTAAATAATAAACTAGAAATACAGACACTGAACAGATATTTCTGAAAAAGATAAACAGATTTACCATTTATAATAATGATAACTTTCATGTGAGATTTTGTTTTAATAAAATCAATGATTTTATGACTATCATCAGAGGTAAAGAAAATATACACTTTATAAATCAAAAGTCCATTATTTTATTTTAAATTTATGAAATAAATTGTTATTAACATATTCTATATACATATATTTGTGTGTATATATTATAACCACATATGTTGATATACAAGAGTAAATAATAAACTAGAAATACAGATGTATATTTTCAGATCTAATTAGAATCATTATATATATTTAGATGATATTTTCAGATTGATATTTTATATTTAGATGATATTTACAGATGATATTTTCAGATCTATTATCGCAAAATATTCGGGTATTATGCTAGTATATGCTTAATTATACATCATATACAGTACACTTAGTTCTGTTTTTACACAATATATACGTTCCCGAATGCATGAAAAATTTGTGTAAAAAATATACTGTATCTATGGGAAAATAGAAGATTGGTTCCAGAAATAATATAATAAACTCTATGAAAAATCATGTTAGAATCCTATTATTTTTATGTTCTTGCATTTTTTATTTCATAAAGATTGCACATGTATAGAAAAAAGTATTATATAAAGTTAATTATCATTTTACAAAAATAAGGAATAATTTATTTATCTTTCTATTGATACTATTTTCATTACATATGAATGAAAATAGTATCAATAGAAAGATGACGATGAATAGAGAAAACTTTCCAAAAATATAATATAAAATATAGAGAAAACTTCTATATGGTGCAGGCATTGAGAAAATGGACGATGAAATTATAATATTTTCCCACATACAGTATCTAAACTGGTATGTGCCACTATTTTGAAAACTTGTTTTGAAATCCAAGATAAAGTAGTTTTTTGAATGAATCTTTAACATGACGGAATTGCCGATTCCATTGTGTAGTTCAACTTCAACTTCTAGCTGAAGTTGAACTACGGACTAACTGAAAGCTGAGCTGCAAATAATGAAAATAGTAAATAACTTAATTGGTGCCTTCATCCTCAAACGAGTTACTATGTATAAAGTGCAAGCGCAGTAAATATCTTCACGCTTTCTGGCTGATATCTGTTTTATGCCTCATTCAACACTCTGTATTTAATCTTTAGATTTTCAAATGGGTTAAAGTTATTCTATCGATAGCTATTCTTCTGATTAAATTGAAAGTCATTCCACCTGCCCTCATCAGTATACTTTAGATAGCCATGAAAGAGATCAGATGAGTATGATTGACTTGGTAGTATGTAATGAGAGAAATTTTTAAGCCTAAACTTAAGGATAATAACCAAATAGATTCTAATATTGCCTAAAAACCCTTGATTATAATGGATTTTTAATAGTTTCAAGTAATATGGATTAGTGTTAGCACCATATCTAAATTAAGAAATAAATTAATAATTAAATTAAGAATAGTGCCATCTAGGAATTAAAAATTGAATTATAATTTTTTATTAATTTGTCTGAAGAAAAACTTAGCCTGGAATTGAACTTGTACTTTCAGGTTACTGTTCTGATCTGGTGGATGGTCTAGTGCAGGGGTTCCCAAAGTTTTGCCTAGGTGGGCCAAATTGTAAATTCCAAAATATTTGGTGGGCCAAAAAAAGTGTTATGGAAAAAAATGTTCAAATTGATAAAAAAGTTACATACAAGGGAAACATTTATACTAATTTTATAGCATAATCGTTCTTTATTTATGACAATAATTATTTTTTATTTCAAACTATTTAAAATAACACATTTCAAAAATAATTTAAAAAATAACTAAATAATTCAAATAAAAAAAATATATAATAAATTCATCAATCTGAAATGAATGACTTGTGCAGTTGCTTTCTTTTAATAATATCATTGAGCCTTGGTTCTAATTATATTATTTATATTTTGTTCTAAGTCGGTTGAATGTATTCTTAACACCACTTGTAAATGTTCATCAGTTAATTTTGATCTCAATTTGGACTTATTAATACTCATGATTGAGAAAGTTTTTTTTGCATATATAAGTGCTTCTAAATAATGAAAAAATGTTTGGAAATAGGCCTACTTATACATGTATTTTTTTAACTGAACAATTTTTAATTATAATATGATAAAATTTATTTATTTTTTTGTAAAAATGTAAATTATCTCTATGAATTAAAAATGGCGGATGAATGACATCACGGGCCGCATTTCTAGGGTCTGAGGGCCGCATTTGGCCCACGAGCCGCACTTTGGAAACCCCTGGTCTAGTGGTTATCCACTAGCCCACTGAGGTCATTTGACAGGTTGATTCTTTAGACAATATTATTATTAATTTAGAATTTTCTTAATCGTAGACATTCGAACTATGCAATAGAAATGATTGAGAAAATTCTAAATTAATAATAATGTCTAAAAATCAATCTGCCAGATAGCCTCAGTGATCTAGTGGTTATGATATCAACATGGTAACCTAAAGGTTCCTTGTTTGATCCTGGGCCAATGCAAATTTTTTCTTCAGATAAATTAATTAACATTATAATTCAATTCAAAAATGGTACTAACATTAGTCCAAATTATTTGAAATTATTAAAAGTCCATTATAATCAAGGGTTTTTAGACAGTATTAGACACCAACTACAGTGTGTTAATAGGGTTATACCCAATTCACACAGTAAGCTTTAAGCTGGCTTAAATAACAAAGCCAGTTTAAGATTTGTGGTGTGAACAGAACTGGTTTAACTCTGAACCAGTTGAGGGAACTCTAATGAGAGACTGAGGGAAAAGATTATGGACATGATGACAGATGCAGAGATGGGCTTAGATCATTAGCTAGTGATCTTGAAGCTGTATCTGTTGAAATGATAAAAAAAATGTAAGGAGGATAAGAATTGCAGATGCAAATGAATGTGGAAAATTTGTGTGTGAGAAGTGTATGCAAGATTGGATCTAGTGTATGAGAGTAAATGCAATGTGGAGAAGTGTGGACTTAAGCATTTGTTGCAAGAGGTTGTTGGTGAAGTAAGAATAGAAAGAAGAATGAGATGCAAGATAAAATGATGAGGTTGCATGTGCTGTTTCAAAGAGGAGAGTATGTATATATACATACTCTCCTTTTTGATTGTATGTATATATACATATGTACTCATATGCATACATACTACATACATACATGTTCACTTAACATTTCCACACACATATATATATATGGGAATGTTAAGTGAATTATAAAAGAAATGAATATAAGAGATGCAAAAAAGTATGCATGGGTGGTAAAACAGATAGAATGAGATGAGAAAGAAAGATGAGAAGCTATAGCTATTTTGAAGGGAACAAAAGAGTGTTTGAAAGTATGTGAGGAATTTGAGGAGGGAAAAGATGGTAGTTTGTGTAGTATGAGGATGAGTATGGTATTGTGCTGTATGTTGAATCTAGTATAATTGATAAATGACTAGAGTATTTCCATAAGCAAAAATTAGAAAGAGAGATGAGACTATGATAAAATGCAATAGATCAGGGGTCAGCAAACTGCAGCTCATGAGCCGCATGTGACTCTTTGGGTACATACATGTGGCTCTGAAGTAAAATTGAAAATGAAAATAAAACTATCATACAAGAACTAGAAGAAGAAAAATGCAGTCTGATTTCACAGCACAAACAGACTGCTATAAAAGACCTACAGAAGGCAGACTCAAATGTTTTCAATACTTGGAATAGTCTTCCAGACTCATATCATGAGTTGAAAAATTTGCATATGGTATTTTCAATATTTTTGGGTCTACATGTTTATGTGGGCAATCATTTTCTAACATAAATTTCATTAAATGTAAATTGAGGAGCCAAATTACTGATGCCAATTTGGAATTGCCTTAAATTAAAAACAACAAGTTACAAACTGAACATACAGAAACTTTCTAAGAAAATTTAAGCTCATTGCCCACACTGATTAAAACCAATTAGAGCAATTTTTTTGTGTAATTTTTTCTTCATTTAATAAAGATATAATTAATATTATAACTTGTTATAATATTACTTTAAATTTTCCTTATTTGTAAAAATATATTTATGGCTCTTGAATAATTTTTAAATTGTTGTGAGGGATAGATTTGGCTCTTCCGTTTCAAAAGTCAATTCTCCATGTACAATTAAAAATTCTGATACTTTAATTTTAAAGTTAAAAGACATAGTAATTCCTTTAAATTGTCATTTCATAAAATTAAAATCTTCAACGTTGCCATTCCATAAATAAACAATTTTGAATATCTTATGTTTTTGCTTTAAAGATTCATTAAACCTATTTTCAAAACTAAAAAATTACCTTTAAAACTAAACAAATTATAGTAATGAGAAGAGATGATTTAAATTTAGAGAAAGAAAAATTTATAAAAAGTAATATGTTTAAACAAGTAGATACAGATGTAAAAATTAAGATTTGTAACATTAAAAAAATTAATACTAAATTGGGAAAATAATAAGGTAATTGAAGATAATGATAAGAAATTTATTTTGTCTAGTACCTCAAGAGATCCTAGGTTAAATTTAAGACTTAAAACCCATAAGGAAAATATGCCATACAGACCGATAGTAGATTTTAGATACACTATACTATATAATTTGGAAAAATTTTTAAAAATGAAATTAAATAGTATTTGTACTATTTAATTTCATTAATATTTAATTTCATTTAATTCACCATGTACAATTAAAAATTCTGATACTTTAATTTTAAAGTTAAAAGACATAGTAATTCCTGATAACTATAAGTTTATATCTTTAGATATAGTTATTTTATATGCTAGTATCAAACTACATATGATTAAAGAAAGCTTACAATTGTTTAATGTCGAAAAATGGATAATAGATGGTGTAGAATACTGCTTTTATAATAACTATATAAAAATAGATAACAAGTATTATAAACAAACTGATGGCATAATTATGGGATCAGTAATAGGACCAAAATTAGCAGAAATATATTTGATTAATTTAGATAAATTCATATTAGATTATCCAGGATTAAAATTTATGGCCTGCTATGTTGATGATATCTTACGTATAATTGATTCTAATATAGTTAATAGTACTGATTTGCTTAAATACATTAATTCATATAATGAAAACATTAAATTCACAATTGAGCATAGCTTAAATGATCAGATTAATTATTTAGATATAACTATAATAAAACATGCAAATAAAATAAAATTTAAAAGATATTGGAAGGAACAAAATAATCTTAAATTATTGAATTATTTTTCTAATACACCAAAATTTATAAAGAAAAACTTATTTATTTCGGAAATTAAGAAAACTGATGGTAGAACTACAGATTTGGAATCCAAAAAATTAGAATTAGAATTGATTTATAGAATGTTTATGCTTAATGACTATCCACACTGGCAATTAAAAAAATTGGAAGAAAATTATAACAAAACTAATATTAAAATTAAAAAAGACAAAAATAAAAAAATATTTTTTGGTATATCATATGAGGAAAGTAAATTTTATAATGAAAGATATACAGACTTGTAGAGGATAAAATTCTAAGTAAAATAGTCTAGTTGCATTTTTTGATTTGAGGCTCCATTTAAAAACTATAACATGCTAAAATTTTGTGACGTCATTTCTGGTTGTCAAAAAATTTTTTTAAATATATTTACTTCCATTTTTAAAATCATCTATAAATTTTAACTATTTAAAAACTATCCAAAAAAAATTTAGAGTATCAAGTACAGATTGTTTATTAAAATAGCAATCGATTATTTAAATGAAACGTAATTGTTTTACAAATGTTAAAATTGCTATGTTCGAAAATGAATGCTACATTTGTAAAACAATTACATTTCATTTAAATAATCGATTGCTATTTTAATAAACAATCTGTTCTCAATGCTCTAAAATTTTAGGATAATTTTTACATAGTTAAAATTTATAGATGATTTTAAAAATGCAAATAAACAAATTTAAAAGATATTTTTGACAACTGGAAATGACGTCACAAAATTTTAGCACATCTTTTAAATGGAACCTCAAATCAAAAAAATGCGACTAGACTTTTTCACTTAGAATTTTATCCTTTACAAGTCTGTAAATTTTGAAACAACCTTTTTGAATCACCCTATATATATATATATTTTCACTCCAAAATTCACCCGTTTGTAAATCACGATCACCCATTTTCAAATCATCCTCCCCATTTGCAAATTGATTTCATCTTTTGCAAATAAAGTTCACCCATTTATAAATCAATTTCATCTATATACAAATCAAATTCATTATTTAATCAAATTAATCATTATTTAATTAAAAAAATTTTTAATTAAGATCGGAAGAGCGTCGTGTAGGGAAAGAGTGTAGATATAATTAAAAATTAATTATTTAATTATTATTTAATCAAATTTTGTAGAAAAACAAGATTTTCTACAAAATTTTACCTTCAGATAATTGTCTTTCAATTTCTGAAGTAAAAATTAATGAAAAATAATAATAAAAATGCACTCAAAACTAAAATTTCAAACCACATTTATCAAAATTATTTGCTGAACAATCAATGATCTACTGTAGTAAAATTCTTCATATAGGTACAGTGTATTTTGTTCCAACCTCATTACAATTCTAAGGAAATTACTCTTTCCCGTAAATTGTAAAAATTCCAGGCAAGGTAAATATACTCTTATGAATTTACCTTTGTGATAATTTTAATTAGTGATTTATTTTTATTTGATTAAGATGTTTTCGTAGTATATTCTGAATATTTTCAGACCTGTAAATTAATTAATCTGGAAATAGCTACAACCAGTATATCATGTACTGAACCAAGTTCTGGAAGTCTGGTGCCTTCAGAATCATTGAGATCCAGGTTAAGGAGTCCTATTATTCAATGTAATCTCCCACTTGCATACAATCGTATCAGTTTTGATAAAAAAACATTCTAATAAAATGTTATGAAGATGGTAAAACAATTAGTGAATCAGCTGAAATTGCAGGTATTTATAAAAACAGTGAAGTCCATTATAAATCAGTTCAACAAAAATGGTGGTATTTTGATAGAAAAAAAAAAACCACTATGATAAAGGGAATATTAAATTAAGTGTAGAGATATTAAACAAAATTGAGGAAATAACAGAAGAAAAGAAATCTGTCATTACACGATCAGAAAATGATTTATGGGTTTCACAAGCCCATATATCGACAGTTTTAAAGTATTTCATGTATATCTTCGTACAATAAATTTGTATATATAAAATTTATATATATAATAAATTTAATAATAAATTTACATAAGATTTTTTTTTTGCTACAAAAGCTTAAGAAAACAGTTTTGTAAAAATACTTGATTTGCAAAAGGTGATTTGTCGATGGGTGAAGTTGACTTTAAATTGTGTGATCTTGATTTGCAAATGGGTGAATTTGGAGTGAAAAACCTATATATAATTAATAATAATTAATCTATATAATAAATAATAAATTTTAGAAGTGATATATATGATCAATTAAATTAGAAAAGCTTCTATATCTGTCTCTTTTTAACAACAGAACTTTTTATCACTTGGCATCTCAGTGCATGTTGGCAACTGGGAATGAATATCAAAAATTCTTTAAAAAATCTATTTGTTATTTATTATTTACAATTTACAATGTATATTTAACATCTACAAATGAAACTTATAAAATTCTCAATTTACATTATTTACTTATAAAATTTTCAATTTACATTAAATTTTTGGCAATTACAAAGTTCGTTAAGTTGTATTAAATTTTATAAAAATTTTGCTTTGGTACTCAGTGTGAATAACTTAGATTGGAATAATAAGAAATGTATAAAAATCATTGTAAAAAAGGAATAAGTATTGTTACAGATAATAAAGGGAATGGCAACATTGAAGATTTTAATTTTATGAAATGGCAATTTGAAATTTTGTTTTTAAACGGTATATAAATTTAAAACAATTAATATCGGGATTATCTGCTCATTGTATAAATAATAATTGTTGTATTGATAAAGATACAATATCTGTATTAAAACAAGAAACGCATTACTTATCACGGTTATAGTGTTTTAAATTTATATACCGTATATTCTAAAATTATGATAGAGGAGCATAAACAGTATATAAATTTAAAACAATTAAAATCTGGATTATCTGTTCATTGTATAAATAATAATTGTAGTATTGATAAAGATACAATATCTGTATTAAAACAAGAAACGCATTACTTATCACGGTTATATTATGAATTTTATTTTATAAAATACAATAGTAAAAATAATAAAAACTTAATAACAAATAATAAAAATGTGTTAAAATTACCAGAAATATGGTGGGAATTTTTATTTTAAGAAAACCGTCGGGGCGTATCCAGTAATTTTACATAAATCAGTTATAGATCATAAAAGTCACACAGAATGTTGTAGTAGTACATTTGGTTTATGTAAAATTACTTGGATTAAACCTATAAACTAATGCTTTAAACCTTGGCTTTAAACCTATAAACTAATCTTTTATGAATAAAAGATTAGTTTATAGGTGTATATATTGGCATTTTTAGGTAAGGGTTAATTTTTTAATGTAGTTCGTAAAATTATAATCATTTTTATTTTTAAAATTCTTAGGGTATCAATACAATTGTTAACAGCAATTTTTAGGTTTATTTTTTCCCTATAACAATTTATGCAATAAATTTTATAAAATTAATAAAAGATTAGTTTATAGGTTTATATATTGGCATTTTTAGGTAAGGGTTAATTTTTTAATGTAGTTCGTAAAATTATAATCATAAAATTAATAACAGTTTGATTTGTGTGTAATAGTGTTGAAAAGGAATGTAAAAAATACATTGAAAAATAGATGTTTACATTAAAAAAGCAGAAGATAAAAAAACCAACTCTGAAAACGAATATAAAAAATACATTGAAAAATAATGGTTACATTAAAAAAGCAGAAGATAAAAAAACCAACTGTGAGATTTGCTTTGGTACTCAGGTAAAACTCAAATTTTTCTAGAGCATTAATTAATTAAATTATAGTAAAAATGAATTTTTCTCTTTATTAGTGTGAATAACTTAGATTGGAATAATAAGAAATGTATAAAAATCATTGTAAGAAAGGAATAAGCATTATTACAGATAATAATTTTTTTAGTTTTGAAAATAGGTTTAATGAATCTTTAAAGCAAAAACATAAAATATTAACATATCTTGAGATACAATTGGAATCAACAAACATCACACTCAGGTAAAACTCAACCTTTTCTAAAGCATTAATTAATTAAATTATAGTAAAAATGATTTTTCCTCTTTATTAGTGTAAATAACTTAGATTGGAATAATAAGAAATGTATAAAAATCATTGTAAGAAAGGAATAAGCATTTTCATAGATAATAAAGGTAATTTTTTTGTTTTGAAAATAGGTTTAAAGCGAATCGAAAATAGGTTTATCGCTTTAAATCTTTAAAGCAAAAACATAAAATATTCAAAATTGTTTATTATAAGGGAATGGCAACGTTGAAGATTTTAATTTTATGAAATGGCAATTTGAAACTTTGTTTTGGAAGAATGGCAATTTTTTAAAAGATTTGTTTTTAAGCAGTAGTTGTAAAGATAAGGATTCACGACTTGTTG
>AYEL01048460.1:0-20911 GCA_000484575.1 Olivierus martensii
ACTTCTCAATGTTAATTCAGCAAGTACACCTGCCATTGGGCTGCCAATTGGCACGCCTACTATCTGTTGGTAAAATATTCCTTTATAGACATAAAACGAATCATAACAAATGGTATAAGCAATGTCTCTAAGCAATTGCACACATAGGTGTGATTCGGGGACATTCTCTAGCATAAATCTGTACAACAGGATATAAACTGGTTCTAGGCGTAAAGACGGAAAAAGATTTTCAAAGTCATATTTCACGAAGATGTCATCTCTATTAAGCTGTAGGTTTTTAAATTCTACTTAAAAATTCATATGTAGCATTGCATGTAAGTTGCGTGTCTGCTAGTAAGTCTAAACACATTCTGCGATGGCCTTTTCTAGGGCAAAGGATAGGACTAGCAGACACGCAACTTACATGCAATGCTACATATAAAGTTTTAAGTAGAATTAAAAACCTACAGCTTAATAGAGATGACATCTTCGTGAAATATGACTTTGAAAATCTTTTTCCGTCTTTCGCCTAGAACCAGTTTGTATCCTGTTGTTCAGATTTATGCTAGAGAATGTCCCCGAATCATGCCTATGTGTGCAATTGCTTAGAGACATTGCTTATACCATTTGTTATGATTCGTTTTATGTCTATAAAGGAATATTTTACCAACAGATAGTAGGCGTGCCAATTGGCAGCCCAATGGCAGGTGTACTTGCTGAATTAACATTGAGAAGTCTAGAGTCAAGAATAGTAAATGAAATGCAACCGTCTTTAAGATTCTATACCAGGTATGTTGACGATATTCTTACACAATAGACAAGTGGCAGTGATGTTAATAAGCTAGTAGAGGCATTTACGATCGAAGCATACAGTTTGAACTTGAAGAAAGAGCAGCATAGTCACAAAGAAATTAATTACCTAGATATAAATGTAAAGATAGAAGAAAACAATATAGTTACATCAGTTTACCGTAAACCAACATACAAACCTGTTATCATTCCGAGCTGGTCACAAGATTCAATGCAACATAAAAAGGCAGTGTTTAGATCCTTCTTTAGAAGAGCTGTAAGTTATTGCCAGAAAGAAGATGACAAGAGGAAAGAAGTAGAATACATCTTAAAAGTAGGAGTAGAACATGGCTATGCAAAGCAGTTTATTTTAAACATCTACGAAGATATTAAAAAAGCAATGTCTAGTAATAAGGAAAGAAGCATGACTCAGAATAATGTACAAACAAATGGTCAAGAACGAAATATGTTTATATCTATACTGCATAACTTAAGTATCATTGTATTAAGAATTTAGCAAAGAAGCAAGGTAAAAAGATAGCAAGTAAGAGGCTCCCAACAGTGTTCAGTAAACTAAGAAACGAAAAACAGCCCTTAAAGATGACTGAGAGATCAGGGGTCTATGAAATACCAGTAAGAAACGTAAAAGACGGAGAGTGCTCGAAATATATTGGTGTAACAGCAAGAACTCTAGAGCAAAGGATAATAGAGCATAAAAGGGATATCAGTAAAGGAAAGATCACTACTGCACTTGTGATTGAAGCATATGCTAATGACCTTGAGATAAACTGGGACAATGCCAAAGTGATTAGACACATTGAGAGAAACGAACACAAGTACATAACGGAAACGCTAGAAATACTACAAAGGCAGGATAACGAATCCCTATTAAATGAAATAGTAGTAGAAGTATCTAGAGCCTGGGAATATGCCATCAAAAAGTAGTTATAGTTTTGATACGTTATGTTTCTACACATGATCCATATTTGTAGTACAGTATCTAAAGTGTATTCTAAAAATAAGAAATCCCTATTACAGCTCTCTGTAATTATAACTATTTAATTTTATTTTATTTTACCCTATGTATATATTATATGTTACGTTTAGGTTTTTTCCCCCCTGTTTATTTTTAAAATTAAATATGCATAGCTTGTAAATAATGTATGATATTTGAGTTTTAAATTTGATTAAAAGAAGAACGTTCTTGGAACCGATTATTGTTCTAGAACGTTATTGTCGTTACTAATGTTGATATGTAACCTGATGAGGGCTTTAATTAGCCGAAAATGTTTGTTATAATAAAGTATTATTTACGTTGTTCTCACAGCTGCTTATAGTGCTTTCATCTACATGTTATTCAGTATTTTGGAGTTTAATTAGAGAAAATTATAGTGTTAGTAACTTATGACTAGACTTATATCTATAAACATACTGCATTCATTCAAAGAACTGATAGGATAGGAGCCGTTAGTAATGCCAACCTAACCAATCTAACTACTCTGACATCTCCACTTTACAAGAAAGAAAGAAAGCGTGGAAGTAGACATACCATTGACACACCCCAGCCATTGGGAAAAAACCAATGGAAGAAAGCCACTGGGGAAAACCAATGGATGAAGTGTGCCAGAAGAGGCAGTTTGCCTGGAAAGAAGAAACCATTCACACAAACACACAAAACCGTTCACTATGCCATTTTCATAATATTGGATGGAATTGGGAATCCGAAACTGAAAGAAGCGAGCGGAGACAATAGAAACAGTCGGAAACACTATAGAAACAAAAGAAAAACCACTAAAAACTTTAATAAAGGAAATAGTAATGAGAGACATTACAAAACAGGTGGAAACACAATGAAATTGAAGCACTTATGCAAAGCAAGCCAAATAGTCCAAGGAAATAGTTGGAAAAACTAGGAAATCTGTGGAAACACACCACTAACCTTGCGCAAGTCAAACCAATTGAGGAATCAGGTGAAAACAAAAATACAATGTCAATAATGTCAGTATAAATACTTGGTAAAAGTCTAAAATCAATTATATCAAATGTAGAAATAGAAGGAAACCGAAAGAAAACAAAGTAATATCCAAAAAACAAATAGAGGCCCAGAAACAGTGAACAGCTTTAACTCTGGAAAAAGGAAAAACAGAAACTGAACTGGAAAACTACAACAAGAGAAAAGCCGAGAAACACCATTAACAGCCTCAAAACTGTTAGAGAATCACCAAATCCAATGTTAGCAGAAAAACACCAATGACAAACCAACATAAAGTAATCCTCAAATAACAAAAGAGATCAAAAGAGAAGGAAGCCAAGAAACAGCCAATGACATTAACTCTGCAAAAGAAACACAGTAGCCTAACTGGAAAACTACAATAAGTGAAAAGCCGGGAAACACCAATAACAGCTCTCAAAACTGTCAGAGAATCATCAAAAGAAAGTCTAACATAAATTACCAATAGCAGTCCTCAAAACTGAGCTTAACAGATAGTAATTCTAACTGTCTATAATACTTCACAACTTCAAAGAAAATCTCAATTGCTCAATATAATTCTACTGAAACACCAATTAAGAGAAATGAGCAAACTGTAAGAGAAGGGTGGACATTATGGGCGATAGGAGTCTGGGAGTTATATGAGAAAGAAAAGACAACATAAAATCCCTGAGTACCAATCATCCAATCCTGACCGCTATGGCCATAGCAGAGGAGAACAAGTGGAAAAGAACAATTCAAACCGTAGGTAATCCCAGTTTACCCACAGGAAGAAGAAAGCAATATATGAAATAAAACAGATAGAAACAACCAACTCTCAGACCCAAGAAACGTGTAACTGTTTATGTAAAAGAAGGAAGTTCTAAATGATACTGTTTGCTGGACTGTATTTTATGAAGGATTCAATGAAGCATGTTTTCGTGAGATTTGTCATCTGTTGATCTTTAAAAAGCATATGTAATGGGACAGGCCAAGGTATTAGTTGCTCATGGAAATGTATTATCAGCTTTCTCTGCCACAAAGCAAAGAGGCTACAGTCATAGACAATGCGTTTCATCGTTTCATCATCCCTACAATTATAGTTACATCTGGAAGACACAAGAATTTTGAATCTATTCAAATAAAAATTTTAATTTCCCATGCTGAGTTAAGAGCTGTTAATCCACAATGAAAAACTCCAATTTGCACTTAACCGACTGTTAAGACTTGGAAAAAATCTGTGAGTAATTTTGCCTTTGTTATCTGTCCCCCATCTATTTGACCAGCTGTCCCTTGATTGCTTTTAATATCATTAAAATAACTTTTTCATGATATTAAAAGACCAGTATTGTATCTATTAGTAATTTAATGCTCATGCAGAATGCATGGTGATTATAATAAAACCATTACACAAATAATATTGGAAGTTTTGTAAATATAATTTTTTTTAAATATTAATTTATACAATATTTCAAGAGATTATTAAGATTAAAGAACATTATTTTCAGAAAAATTTATAAAATAAACATATTCCATCAATAAAATTGCACAATAAATTTATGATAAAAACAATCAATGTGATGTTTATCAAAATATGCACTTTTTCTAACTGCTTTATTAAAAGATTTATATTATTAGAATTAAATAAATTTAAGTTAGTACTTTTTAATGCTTTTGATTGGAAAGAAAACTTATAAACTCTAAAAAATTATTATTATTAAAATATGTGGTAGTGAAATTTTTTGTATTAGTTTACCTCTATTATATCTAAAAGACGATGTCTTGTATCAGTATCTTCAGCTCGAACCATCAATCTAGCTAACATAAGTGTCTGTTCTCTATTTCGTAACTTTCCAACAGCACTCAATTTTTCAATTTCTTCTTCCAACTGTGAAATAAAAATTTTTAATTTTCCTTTTATCACAATAAATAGTATATTGTTTTAAATAATAATGTTACTTAAGACAATGAACAGTAACAAAGCTTTCAAGTAATTATCACTTGCTATATATACCAATTGTACTTAAAATAAATTAAACTGATATCATCTAAACTCATTTTTTCATTTAATGAACATTAAAGAATGAAAATGATACAGTTTTTGAAAATTCCTGAGAATTATCAAAAAAAATATTATTTTCACTTCTGAAAATTTGAATATTTCACATTTCCTTGGACTTGAAGTGTTTTTTGAAACTTTATAAAAATTTTCAAATTGTATCTCAAAATCCCAGGAAATGTAATAACAACAAGAATCAAAATCCATACTATAATCATATTTACAATAAATTATTCCAGAATAAGAATGAGAAATTTAAAGAATACTTACTGCCAAATCTTCTACTAATTCTCGTTTTCTTTCATCTAATGCTTTACGACGCTTTGGTATAAGATTTCTATTTTGTGAAGGTTTCAGTTCTAATTGCTTATCATCTCCTATGTAACCTCGACAATTATTTGACTCACAAAAACATTTTTGTGCTTCTTTTCTGTAAAAGATTTTTCCATTATATATTTTATTAAATTATACATTATAAAAATTAAATTATAACTTTTTGTATGCTAATTTTCCTAAAAATAAATTATTTTACATAGTTTTGTAAAAGAAGTCAATTAATCCTGCTTAAAAACTTATTCTATGTTTAATTTTCTATAATATGTTTACATTAAAAAAAATTGCAAGAATGCTACATTCTTTCAAAAATTATAACAACTCAAAGCTTTTAATATATTAACACAATTTTATGATGTATAGATTACTCTCTGACTTGTGTAATTTCAAATTATGCATCTTTCTTAAATATGATAAAAAATATTAAAATGATTTTTAAAAATTTTCCTATTTTAATCTTTTGAGTGCCATGAATATTTTGAAATTAAGCCTAATTAATATGCAAAAAAAAATTAAGATATTAAAATCTTGCTTAATTTTTGTTGAAATCTTTTGAAATTTTCACTATTTATTGCAGATTTTGTTCTATTTCTAACAGTGTAAGCATTTTTTTCAAATTTCATTTTTTGTAACTTTTCATTATGTTTACAAGATTGGCAAAAACAATTTTTTTAGGTAGCAACAAGTCTTCTAAACAACATGAGTTGTGAATGAAAATATTTAGCCAAAATTTTCAGAAATTATTGATAAAAAAAACTATGACTTACATAGCATTTGTTGATTGAAGTTATGTCATATAATTATTAAAAAAAATTTCAGATTTTGTTCCAAATTCTTTGAAATATAGTCATTTTTATTATTATTTCATATTAATTAACTTGATCTTACTTCATTTATACAATTTTTCACAATATTTTTTATTTATATGAAAAAAATCCTAACATATATAAAAATATCCTCATCTAGTACATAAACAGCTATAATATATTTTCTGTTCCTCTAATTCAGGGGTGGGCAAACTTTTGGGAGAAAGGGCCATATTGCATCAATGAAATATGCTTAGGGCCGAACTTTCTCATAATCCCTATCCTTCATCTTCTGAACCTCCTTCACGGGTGGGTGTAGCCCGTGGTTGGAAGTGATCCTGTCCTTTAGTAATTTATCTGATTGGAAAGGGGATAAAACAAAAATTCCCAAAATCCCATATTCACCTGATAACTGTCTGAAGTAATAAAATTCTCTTAGAAAATTATATAGCCAAAATAGAAAGATCCTAAGGGATGCATTTGTTGACTAAGATATTATAAAAGGGTGACATGTTAAAATTAAGCCAATTTTCTTACTAGATCAGCTTTCATTGGCCGTTATATGAATCATGGGTTGAATAATGCCAGCAGTCCGAAAAAATGAAACACCATTTTCAGAGAAACTCAGCAGGGTTGAAATTCTTTTAGATTATGTATTAAAATTATAATTTAATCATTTTAAATTTGAAACTAATTAAAAACATACCTGTTTAGGAAATTGCACAAATATTAAATACAAACACCGTGAAATTACGAAAGGTATTGAGTTGATTGACTGACAAAATGATTTTGAATGTATTTTGCAACGAATCTCTTATGCAATGACATTTATTCTGGTTAACGGTTAATCAAACCTATTTTTGTAAGAAATATGACATTGTAATGACATCTACAGTTTACCATATGAATTATTATTTATTGCTCTTTTCTAGAAATTACATAAACTATATTTGCTGAATATGTGAAATAATATTTATTACTTTTCTAGAAATTGCATAAACTATATTGCTGAGATATGGATTGATATTTTTTTGTATTAATTTTATTTATCGATAAAATTTTTGGTATTATAACTACTTGTTGGAGGGCTGCATTAAGTAGTTCCGAGGCCACATGCAGCCCGTGGGCCGCAGTTTGCCCACCCCTGCTCTAATTGGACTACCACTGGTGTATTGTAACTCTGGACTCATGTCACTTACCCATGTGCAAAATAGACTTGGCTACAATTAACTGGAAAAGAATGGCTGCTATAAAGCAATAAAAATGCCATGCCCCTTTAAATGGCCTGAGGGTGTTTACATTTTTTTTGCAATTCTCTCTTAAATTTTGGTGAAATTAAAATAAAAAATGAATGATACATTTTTTATTTTTATGATACATTTCAGTTTGTTTTAACAGATTTAACCATTATTTTCTTATTATCTATAATATATTTTTTATTTCATTATAATTTTATAACTTATTTTAAGGAAAATTTGATTTTTTCCAAAAATTTCCAAAATATCATTTATCAAATTGCATAATCAGAATGGATTTGGTAAGCAAGTCACACTATAAAATTGACAAGATGGGATAAGAAAAAATCCAAATTCTATTGAACTGTTCAAATATAAACAATATTTGTTTATACAATTTAAAAAATATTTAGGCAACTGAAAAAATTTAGGACTAACTGTCAAAAGAGTATATTTTCACTAATTACACCTAAAAATACTGATTTGCAAAAGCTGGATTAATAAAATCAGGATTGAATTTTTTTTATATTATTTTTGTTCTGTGGTTTTGACAACAATGCTTTACAATTTTTATTGCTTTATATATAGACAGCAAAGACACTCAAGAAATTAAATATGAAAACAGTTTTAGCAAGACTATGACATTACTTTAAATAATATTTAATACTATTACTAACAACATAATGTGAATTTATTACAAATTAATAATTATACAATGATCAGATTTTTCCTGTAAATTTCCATTTATCTATAAACAATGACCCTAAGGATCTAAAATTTTATTAATAATCCAAGTTTTATTACATTTAATGGCAACAGTGTTATGATAAATGTGCAGACCACAACTATAAAATAAACTATAAGGATTTCTCCCAAATGAAAGTGAGAGACTGATTTTTTTTCCCTGTAAAAGTTTATTGGTCGGAAATACAGGAAGTAATAATGATATATGGACTACATATAGTCAGTCACCTTGTCTATTGAAACAAATGTCCCTAGATTACAGATACTATGAGCAAAGAATATCCATGATTGGCTATAGAACCAATCTTCAACAACGTCATGGACCTCAGTACCACTGGTAAATTAGTGGGCCCCTTCAGAGCTTTTTTCAGTGGCCTCTAGATGTGGTAGTCCTACGGCTTTAGGATAGTTGGTCATGGACTACTCAGCGGATGCACTATAGCAGACCTTGGCACATTTTTAAAACATGCAGATATGTATTGTCATGCAACAGAATGACTCCATTTGTCAACATACCAGTTTGCTTACTCATCAAGAGTAAAATGGCCCATTGCTTGTGGATGCAGGGAACACAACACAATCATATACTGCAGTACCTTAGAAAAACTCCAAGAGTCCAAACCATCCTTGATGGTTTGGACTCTTGGAGTTTTTCTAAGGTACTGCAGTATATGATTGTGTTGTGTTCACTGCATCCACAAGCAATGGGCCATTTTTGTCAAAGTAAAAATAAGCATCACTTTTTCAGCTTTTATGAAAGAATGAGTCTTTTCTTTGGGCATGGAGAGGTGGGATGACACCATTCCATACTCATCTATTTCATGGCTGGATTATAATGGTAGCATCATGTTTCATCTGTATCATAATCTTGGAAAGAAACTGTCCCCCCCTCTTCTTGGTAGTGAAGCAGATGTTCCATGAAAGCATCTATTTCTTTGAAAAGATACTTGGGGGACTGCATGCAAACCTTGTGGTATCCCAATCATTGATGGGGAATAATATGAGTAGTTCCCTTGTTCACTGTCCACGTTTCCATAATCTATCAGGTGCTGATTTGGCAATTCTTCCTTACAAGGTTGTCCATAGCACCAATCAATTTCCATAATGATAGCTAAGTGTTCTTGACAAAGTTTAGACGTGTCCTCTGTGCTCATATCTTTCACAAAATTCACAACACCATCTGAACATTGTACTGTGTGACATACTAATTCACATACACATTCTTCATGCTTTAAAATAACTTTAAAATAATAATAGCACTTACTGCAGTTGAGTTACTGCTTCCTCTCTATATACAATTCTCTTGTACTGCAAACGTTTTCGGTCCCTCTGACCATCATCAGGCTAAGCTTTGTAAAAAATTGTTAATCTGAACATTGAAAATAGTTCTTGCACAGATTCAAAGCTAACCATAAACAAAAAACAAAAATGGTTCTAGAACATCGTCTCTAAGCAACCATACTCTGGGTCAGTGGTTCTCAACCGCTGTGCCACGGCATACTAGTGCGCCACCAAACCTTTGAAAGTGTGCCACGAAAAATTAAGAATGAGTTGTATGTATGTAATTATATAATCATGTATATTAATAGTGAAACGGTGGTTGGCTGGATATTCCTTTTGCGGTCGAACCACTGTACCAATTCCTATAAATAGGATATCATTAGAAAAATCTAACCCTCAAATTTCTGTGATAGAAAAAATTTTTTGTGGTTTTCATAAAGTTAAAATAAAATTAAAATTATAGTTTCTCTAAAAAGACAAAATCCACAGATGGCGTTATAACTTAATAAGAGCCGCCATTTAATGATCCCGTGTACGAATATGTCTGTAATCTGAATGTAATAAAATAAATAAATATATTAATCTGTCAATAAAATTTCGTTGTTAAATCTAAATTATTATTTAAAAATTTAGGTGATGCCGCCAAGTGTTCCTCAGCAGAAAAAACGTTAAGAACCACTGCTAGGCAAACCGATGCGTTGTTTAATGATGTAATTAATTCTGAATTGATGTAACAGCGTTAAAAGTATTAAAATTATAATAAACTCAAGACGGGTACCACAGAAATTGTGCATTAGTTTCGCCGCCTTCTCTCAGTTTGCTGTAATGCATACTTCCAGGCAGCTGGGAGGTCTATCGCTGCCTTATCATTCAACAATTTTTCATGTTTCCCTTTCTTCAAAATCTCCAGGGATTCAGCTGTGTATGCCTGGGTCCTACTTTTTATAGGTCTAACAATTTTGGCTTCGTCCCATCTTATTTCAAGGTTGGTTGAGTAGGCTTCTAACGCCAAGGAGGTAGTAGTTCTGGCAGAGAAGAAGCCTACTCAACCGACCTTGAAATAAGATGGGAGGAAGCCAAAATTGTTAATCAGCTGATTATGCTATCACAGTTTGCTTGTTTACATAAATTTATTATTTTAATTTTTTCGTTTTATTTAAAATCTATGCAATTTTAGGATTAATTGCAGTCAAAATAACTACTTTGTAGATCCCTAATCTATAAAGTAGTTTTCCACTGTTGATAAATCCCAAAATCCTATTAGCAACTAGTATCTATCCAAGGTCAACTACTTCATGGTCTAAGGTCATGTTGTCTCATTATGTGAAAGAGGCATCAAAACCTGTCTTCTTTGTTTTAAAAATGCTGATATAATTTTAATTTTGAGATAAAAAATTAACAATAATGATTTAGAAAAAATTAATTAATGCAAATGACTCAAAGTTGCCATTTTTAAAAGGAACTGACAAAAAACCTTGACCAAAACAATTGTAAAATGCAATAATTTAGTGAATATTAGTAATAAATCTAGTATATAAATGACATGATCAATTTTATGAGTATAAATTACAGTATTATTTTTTATTTAAAAAAATTTATTATAATGATGTCCTTTAAATAAAAACTTATGAAGAAAAAATATTTTTCACATGTTTTAATAAGAAGAAAAGTGGCTGATAAACAATTATTTCATTTATTTCTCTTGTAGAATATAATAATCCAATCACTAGGGGGAGAGATTGTTGTATAGTAATGACAATAAACCACAATTTAAGTATCAAATTACAAAAATAAACATTCTTCATTAGTTGGAAAAATTCTTTTGAACTATCAAGTATTTGAATATATAAAAATTTTTTTTAATCAATGCAGAAAAATTAATTTGAAAAAAATGCATAAAAAATATATAAGCAAATTAGTCCTAATGACTTTTGTAAGTTGTGATGCTTAATCCAAAATTAAAAAAAGAAAATGATATAACAACAGTGTATATAGCCAATACCTTCTATATCTCAAAGCCTGACAATGGTCTTCTGACATATGCATGACGTAGGCATCTTTAGGCTGACGAGTCACGATCCATTCAAGTTGACTTATGCTAGTATAGTAAGTTGGGGTCTGGAAAATTCACCCCCTGCATTTCGTCTCCGACAATTCGCCCCCCTACATTTTGTCCCGAGGACGTTTCGCCCCAGGACATTTCGCCCCCTGCACATTTCACCCCCTGTAGATAATGAATAGCCTACAAAATTGCAAATAATACACTAGACTTTTAATGATTCTAATTTATTTTATTTTAATATAATAAATGCACATTTATTATCGTTTAAAGCTCGAATTTAGATGCAATAACTCTAAGGCAATCAATCAGAATATGATTTTGAAAAACATCTAAGGTAATCAATCAGAATATGATTTTGAAAAAGTTCGACTATTCTATGATATGCATTAGTTCATTCGTATTTTAAGTTAGGAGATTAAACTAAAAACCGAACTATTGTTGGCTACAGACGTCAATTTGTTAAAACATAACAAATCGATGAATTTAGGTTGTCCATAATAGACCAGTCCTTTGAGTAGGCCGCTTGCAAACTCGATATTTTCAAAAAATTATCACTTATAAATTAGATTAAATTTAACATAATGGTTCCAATAACTCTGCAAATGCAGCGTCTGGCCTGAGCTCAGATCTTTTACTCTTTCCTAAAATAAATATATCAAATTAGGCCAATTTATCAATAATTAATGTGTAATCGACAAAAAAAAAAAAAAAAAAAAAAAAAAAAAAAAAAAAAAAAAAAAAAAAAAAAAAAAAAAAAAAAAAAAAAAAAAAAAAAAAAAAAAAAAAAAAAAAAAAAAAAAAAAAAAAAAAAAAAAAAAAAAAAAAAAAAAGTTACACTTAAATAGCGAAAACCGATATAAGAAACTTATAAAATTGAATAAATTCTCAAAAAAGTTTAAATAATAAAATATAAATTTATTTGACTTGAACTACTTATGTACTGAGACTGAGTGTTTTATCGATAGTTTTTTTAAATATTATCTAATTTTCTTATTCATACCTTATTTTATTCATGACTTGCCACTATCAAAAAATATCAAACATTTCATTGGAGGCTAAGATTTCATATAGAAAATCGTGTTTTCTCCGATTTCATATCAGGTCTAGTAAAAAGAAATCCATTATTTTTCCAATAGATGGCTTTAATAAATTGTAATCTCGCGCTCTAAAAGTTCGATCGATTTACACTAGATGGCGTTAGAAAGCTGACATTTCTTACTAAAAATCTTATTTGACAGTTTTTTTGAACGGTTGACTCAGTTTTGCTTGAGCTCATGTCAAAGATGGACACCAGCAAAGAGAAAATATTCTATATTTTACAGTTTTTCTTCGATAAAGGTGAAAACGCAAGCCAGGTGGCTGAAATTGTGAACAGTGTTTATGGTTATGATACTGTAACAGCCAATCAAGCGCAGTTTTGGTTTCGTCGATTCCATTCTGGTAATTTTGATGTCAAAGATGCTCTGGAAGGCCAATTGTCGAAAATGTGGATAAAATCATCAAAATGGCCAAGTTCGACCGTCATATAAGCACTGTTTCTATTGCTCAGGAGCTAAACATTGCACAAAAAACCGTTTGGAATCATTTGGAAAAGGCTGGATACAAAGAAGCTGGATGTATGGGTGCCACACGAGTTAACGCAAAAAAACCTCATGGAACGAATTTCCATCTGTGAATCGCTGCTGAATCGCAACAAAGTCGACCCATTTCTGAAGCGGATGGTGACTGGCGATGAAGAGTGGATCATTTACGACAACGTCAAGCTAAAATGGTCATGGTCGAAGTGCGGTGAGCCGGCGCAAACGGTGGCCAAGCCAGGATTGATGGCCAGGAAGGTTTTGCTGTGCGTTTGGTGGGATTGGCAAGGAATCATATACTATGAGCTGCTCCCCTACGATCAAACTCTTTAATTTGAACCTGTACTGTGAAACAACTGGACTGTCTGAAGGAAGCAATCGCCCAGAAGTGGCCAACTTTGGCCACTAGGAAAGGAATTGTGTTTCATCAAGACAACGCCAGGCCACACACATCAATAGCGACTCGCCAGAAGCTCCGGGAGCTTGGTTGGGAGGTCCTTATGCATTAACCTTATAGTCCGGACCTGGCACCAAGTGATTACCACCTGTTCCTGTCCATGGCGAACTATTTTGCTGGTGAAAAATTTGCCTTAAGAAAGGCTTGTGAAAATCGACTGTCCCAGTTTTTTGCCAATAGGAACAAGGGCTTCTATGAGAGAGGCATAATGGAATTACCTTCAAAATGGCAACAAGTTATCGAACAAGACGGCGCATATTTGACCTAAATCGGATCATTCTAAGTATGTTAAATAAAACTTTCAATTTCATGCAAAAATAATGGATTACTTTTTACTACACCTTATATAATGAACGAAAAGTTATGAAAGAAATAAAATTCTGAAAAATTTTTTAATCTTTAGAAAGACAATAAAAAAATATTTAATTGTAAAATTATCAAAAAATTTAAATGAAAATTAAGAGAGATTTCACTTTTTTAATTTTTGCTAATTAATTAGGTTTAATTTGTAAACAGTCACAGACCATTAATATCGAATATCCACTAAAGGGGCTGGGATTTCAATAAAAATTCCAGATATTGAGAGTTGACTATATTTGCAATTTTGTAGCCTATTCATTATCTACAGGGGGCGAAATGTAGGGGGCAAATTGTCGGAGGCGAAATGCAGGGGACGAATTTTCCGTAAACCAGTAAGTTTGTGCAAATGGAGATCTTTCTGTTTTAAAGTTTGGACGATTAATTTACACATTTTCCAGATGCCTCAGAAATGTTGTGTACCCACGTGCACAGGAAATTATGATAATGGGTCGAAATTTTCAGTATTTTCATTTCCCATTGAATCAAATTTAAGGCAAAAGTGGCTTAAAGTTATGCCAAGGAAAAACTTCGAAACCACAAAGAATTCCAAGATATGTATGATAAATTATTACCATTACTTGTAACCTCATTAGTATATGCTACAATTTAAAATTACAGGTAGGCCTCGATTAGTGCGAATAATTGGTTCCACGAATTTCTCGCGCTAATTGAAGTATTAACTCTATGGAAAATATGGTAATTGGTTCTTGCTTTGTGAGATTCTGGCCATTAGCTAACTTCACAAAGAATAACTCTTAAACAGTTAGTGTTAAGTTTATTGCAAATATTTATTTTCATATTTTACATCATTGTTCATCATCTAAATTAATAACTTACCAGGAATTGCGTCTCATATCATCATCAAACCAACCGCCAAATCAAAACTAAAATAGCGAATCGAAAGCGGAAGTTGAGCGCCGCCTGGCCGCCAATTCTGGGTCGAGAATTGAGTGAATAGGCCGATTTGCAATTAAGCATTGCAACTTTATTGAATCAGTAAATTAGTTCCAGATAGCATTAATAAGCGAAGTTAATGAACCAATGAGAAATTTTTAACAAGTTTTCTATTTGTTTATTAGCAGAATACGACACCAAAAGATAACAAAAACAAATTTTTTTCACAAGTTTTATTTTAAATAAAGAAATCAGATAATAAACAAAAGAAAATAAATAATATCGGTAGTACAGCAATATAATAGGCAAATAAATTTGTAAAGATATCCTTATTTAAAAAAATTTAACAAAGAATGCTTTTATGTCGCTCAATCACATCCATTTTTTGCTGTAGCGTAATCACTTCTCTTTTTTTCGTTTCCTGTTTTATCATCAAAAGTGTTCTTCCTTTTATCCATTTCGATACTTTTTAAAAGAGAAAATTCTGTACTCTACTGTATGTATACGATAGCAAAGCTAAATAATAGTACAGTAATGTTAAACAGTTAACGGCAAAAAGCCCATCTTTCTGATGTTTCACCCCTTCAAAATCGTGTGACCGTTCTTGGACTGCTCCTCGTTCGGTTTTACTAACCGAAAATTAACGGTAATTTGTTAATTGACATCATAAAAGGAGCTTTGTTAGTAAGACTGATCTGTGTTTACAACTCGCACTAATCGAATCTTTTCTCGTGCTAACCGAATAACAGTATCAATTTTTTAAGTCGCGCTAATCGAATTCGCGCTAATCGAGGCCTATCTGTACTAATATAAACTAGCATTAGTTAGTGTTAAGCATTAAAGCTAAATTTATTCTTAGCCTTATTTTAGTTCCACATGTTCTGCATAGCTATTTCAGTTCCATGTGTCAAACACTAAACTCCAGTGTCAAGACAAACAAAATAAAAGTTAATTTTGTTTCTAGAGTGAATAAAACAATATGTCAGTGCAATAAAATCAAATAGCACTGTAATACAATGAAAGATGAAATTAAAGCAACTGATACACGAGTAACGATGTATCATTTACGAATTATATTTAAACCATAATTTAATTTTCTAGCTTCATCAATCTGAACATGGTATTAATGAACAAAATATTTAGATAGATATCAATATGTTAATATCCTAGCATAACAAAAATTTATTTATTTATTTAATGAAGCTTCATTTGTAAAAGCAGTATACCATAAGCAGTGTGACTGAAGGATGATTCTATCATTCATTACACTAGACTTTTATAATATATTTAGAACATGACACAGAAGTGTTGAGAGCTAATATTTTGCCCAAGATTATAATTTTTCCATATTATATAATGGGAAAAATAAAATAATATCGAAAAATCATAAGGGAAGAAATCTTATCTTCCTTTTCTCAACATTCCTAATCTGACAATATCATAAGTGTAAATTTATTTATAAATTTTTGCTTGTTACGGATTTGTGAATTGCACTTTACTGAAGATGATGTGTGCTGTATTTCGGAATGTTATGACAGTAAAACTGGACAAAAACTAACAGCAAAGCTGCTTAAGCCATCACTGAAAGAAAATGCTGTGCCATCTATTTTTCCTGAATGTCCAAAATATCTTTCTTCAAAAAGAACATATTGAGAGGAACCAGATACTAAAAAAGCAAAACAAGAGAATTCATAATTGAACTGAATTCAACAAAAATTCATTTATATTCTTCATTGGAAGAACTTCTGGAACATGTAAAGAATGTTCATTTACCCAATGATGTGACCATAATAAAAAATAAAAATAATGTTATGTTTCTAAAAATAGATATGGAGCCTGCACCAGTTGTTATGTATTCAGTAGTTGTGGGAAATGATTTACAGGTGGAAGCGTATTTTAGAAATGTAAAGTTAAAAAAAAATAAAAGATCTACAACTCCCAGGAAGAGTTAACAAAATTAATGTGCTCTGTGATCTTATAATTACAGTGATGAGCAATGAAAAAATTGGTAGGCCTGAGGAAAACAAAAACAACTGTGAACATTTCTTCCAGGTAATTCAAGAGGTTTTGTCTATGCTACAAAAATACATTCCTGAAAATAAGAAAACTATTATACAGTTTATATCTGAGCAGTTGTTGTTTTTGAACTCTTCCAAAATAACAACAAATACAGTTCAGAACTTTTAATATTCTCATGTTTAATGTTCTCAATCTCACCACATGCATATAGGTTACTGCAAAACAGTGACTATATAATATTATCTCATCTCAGCACATTAAAAAGACTTTGCAAATACCTATATGCATGTTGGTAAATTCTGTGACTGATCAATAAAATTCGCATATATAAGTCTGTGTGCAATGGTCTGATATATCAAAATCATTCCTTTTTGTGTCTGTTTTTGTATTTTTGTATTTATTAGGCTTTTGTAGAAGAAGAAAAACTAATAAATGAAAATAATTTTACTTACCCATATCTTTGGAATTGATAATCGAATGTCAATTCTTCACCAGTTTGTATTAATCGTCGAGTGAAGAATCCAATTCGAAGTTCTCCATTTACAGTCCACTAAAAAAAGTTAATTTCAGATTCAATTTCATTTAATATTAATTTTATTAATATCATTTGTCAATAATGTTATTAGAATTCATACAATTATTAATTCTTTAACACATGCTTTCCTTCATTTTTATATAGTTGTCAGATCCCATAGGATGGGATAATATCATTATGATTATATTTAAACAAAATATAGTGCTGTTTGTGTTTTGTTTAAGTTTAACTGGCAGTGTATTATATTTACAAAACCAAATAAATATTGGGTTGTTTGGAAAGTAATTTCGTTTTTTTCCGACGGATGGCAATAATTGTTTTTTTCCGACGGATGGCGTTAGTTGTTTTTTTCCGACGGATGGCGTTAGTTGTATTTTTCCCGCCAATTTTATTCTAAGCCATATTATCGTTATAAATTTCGACAATTGACATTTCAAGGCATATTTATAACAATTTTTTTTTGATTTTGTACATTTTGTTTTTTTTGTGTGTCCTATCAAAAATGGAAAATAAAATGGAGATTTTCGGCATGTTTTACTTTTTTATTACTGAAAACGTAAGAATGCTGTTCAAGCAAGAAAAAAGTTATGTGAAATGTAGGGAGAAGATGTGTTAACGGAATGCCAGTGCCGAAACTGGTTTGCAAAATTTCATTTTGATAATTTTGATGTTAAAGGTGCACCATGTGCTGGAAGGTTAGTTGAAGCTGATGATGACAAAATAAAAATATTGGTTGAAACAAACCGCTTAATAACAACATCAAAAATTGCTACAAGATTGGATTTTTTGAATTCAACCATTCATGATCAGATGAAACGCTGATATTTGGGTTCCGCATGTTCTCAAAGAAAGATTTGCTCCATCGCATCGATATCTGATTTGCTGTTCAAACGTGAAGAAAATGACTTCTTTCTGAAGCGGATCATAACTGTTGATAAAAAATGCATTCTTTATAACAAAGTTGAACACAAGCGATCATGGAGCAGAAGAAATGAGCCAGATCAAAGCACTCCGAGACCCCATATTCATCAAAAAACCGATGTTCTTTGTTTGGTGGAATTTCAAGGGAATTGTTTTTCTGAGCTTCTTCCAGACAATTTCAGAATTAATTCGGAAGTGTACTACCACCAATTAGAAAAACGGAACGATTCCATCAAACAGAAGCGGCCAGAATTGATTAACAGAAAAGACAATGTTTCATCATGACAATACCGAACTTCATACAAGTTTGATGGCTTGCCAGAAGCTGTTACAGATTGGATGGGATATGCTACCATATTCACCATATTCGCCATATCTGGTACCTTCCAATTATTACTTAATCCGGTCTTTACAAAATTCTTTACACTGCAAAACACTTAGTTTAAATGAGAATGTCAAAAATCACTTGTTTCAATTTTTTGCAAGAAAAGATCAGAAATTCTATGAGCATGGAATCATGCTACTACCAGAAAGAAGGCAACATGTGTTGGACCAAAATGGTCAATATATAATTAAATAAAATATTTATATACTATAAAAAAATTGTCATACATTTTCATGGAAAAAAACGAAATTACTTTCCGAACAACCCAATATAATAGAAGATACAGATTTTAGTTAAAACTTTTTGCAGTTATTATTATTATTATTATTATTGTTATGTTGTTCAATCTTGGCAATGAAATTAATAACAAGTCAGAAAATATAAGAAAAAGGTTTAAATTTGTTATGTTATTCAATCTTGGCAATGAAATTAATAACAAGTCAGAAAATATAAGAAAAAGGTTTAAATTGCTTATTTAGTAATAATTTTTATTATTACTAAGTAAGCAGATTGCTGTTGTAGAATTTATCATCATAAATTCTACAACAGCAATCTTCAGCTGATGTGCTGCAATACATTAGCATGCCATTGATGATAATAAATTCTACAACAGCAATCTTCAGCTGATGTGCTGCAATACATTAGCATGCCATTGAAAGGAAATCACCATATAAACAAAAAAAGGAGCGCAAACCAATGGACCTATGGCTGGTTTTAGCCAAAATACTCCTTAGATATATTGAAAAACATATTATAACTTCTAAAACTTCAATCAAATTATTTATATGCTATGTGGATGCCATCATGGTTGTTTGGAAATCCAATAGCAAATCATCATAATTAAAAAATACCTTTAATAATCTTGCCACAGGCCTAAACTAATTAACAAATAGGAAGATTAAAAAAATATATACATTTTTACATTTTCTAAACATGAACCTGCATATTAGAGAGCAGAAATATGAAACTTCAGTATATAAGAAGCCAACTTATGTTTTGTCTGTCCACGAAAGTTGCGCCTAGTTAAGGTGGATGAGTCCAAACGCGAAAGGGAGAGTTGCAGTTGGTATAATGACGGGTGGGAATATTGAGTCAATATTATATTAAGTTCTGTTAAATATACTATTTCCAACATTGAATCTAATCATTTAGCGTTCGACATTACAATAAACTTCCATTCAACTTCAGGTTAGCATTCGACATTACAATAAACTTCCATTCAACTTCAGTTATCTTGGTTTGAATACATACATGTGCGAAGCTGTCATCCCTATTTTGTCACTGGACTCGTTTAGTTAGCACACGCGTACTTGAGTCAATGGTCGCGGCTAAGCTGGTCGGACAGTATCTGTCATAATCACTGCATGAGAATATATTTTAAAAGAACATTGACGTATTGTATGAAGGAAGATAAAAAGAAAAGAATTCAAAAATAGATATGATTTAGGCTTCAGACATGGTTATAGATATAACTACTTAAAAACTATTCATAACAAACTTCTAAGGGCACTTCATACAAATCAGGGTTGTACAATCAGAGGCCCAATATAAAATTGTAAATTTCCTTAAAACATTGAGATTTTTATGTACTTAATGAAATTTTTATTATTTAAATACTTATCTACACTTTCCATTTCCATTTTCTAAAATATTTCTTATTTCAGTGATTAACCCTTTCCGCTCCTCAAAAATATTTTTTTTAACGGTCTACCGCTCCAGCGAGCAATTAAAAAAAATTATGATTTTTTGTTTTTTTGCCATAACTTTTTCGAATTTTATGTTATGACATTTTTGCTTATTTATCATGGTGGATATCATATATTATATATTATTTATTAACTTTTTTGCTTAACAACTACTGTTAGAATTAGTATATTTTATGTGCAGCCTGAGACAATATTTTTCTTCAAAATAGTCCTGAAGAAGCCAAAAATTTGGACACCCCTGGTATAAATCATAACAATTCCCATGATAGGCTTAACACTAATGCAGATAATCATTTTATAGGTATGCTAAATGTTGCAGTAAAAATGAAAACAGTAAAAGATTGGAGAAAAAAAGATATTAAAATAATCAAATCCATAAACAAGCTTTCAAGAGCATTTTCATTGATAACAAGAGAATGTTCTTTTCATTTATAGATTTGTATAGTTTCAGTTAACGTTGCCTTGTTGGTGTACACACACTTTTAATACTTTTAGCCTTTAATAATTTAAAAAAAATGAAATAATTTTATAACATAATATTTTATGTTTATTAGTAATATCCAAGTAGAATTATAACTCTATTATAAATCTATTCCTTATACTTAAGCTCTATAAATTAGTCTAGTAAAAATATTATAAATTTTTAATTTGTGCAGCATTTCATATTTAAATTTTTAGAATATAGAACTTAAACTATCTGTGTTCATCTTGTACATTCTATTCAATTTGTACAGGGTGCACCAGCTAAATCAGGACAAAATAAACAATTTAATTAAATAAAATTTTATTTAACAAAAAGA